>JAUTBT010001583.1:0-10573 GCA_032361225.1 Lepetodrilus schrolli
GCAAATTATTGGACACTGTCCATGACCTTGTTTACCCTAGCAAAATCTGGAAATTGAATAGCCGCCCCCCCCCCCCCCCCCAAAAAAATAATTTCAGCAATTGTGCAGCAGAGCACTATATTATCTGGCAGCAAATTATAAAAAATATTGGATGCACTATTTACTATGATTTTTTTCTGTAAGTGCTAAATAGTGATAAACAAAGAAGGAAATGAATTGTGGTCTGACGCCTACTGTTAGTTTGTGATCTAAGGGGAGACAATCCTAAAATTATGTTACCTCCCTTTAACATTTTGACCATAAATTGATCAAAGAATTTAACATTGTTTTCTATTGTACAGGGTTATCAGACAAAGAAGCCCAAGAGAAGTGTATGCTGAGTTTACTACACAATCTGCCTGATGCCAACTACTATACCATTGTTACAATGCTGGAGCATTTAATCAGGTCTGTACGTCCAAGTTGACATTGGCAAATTAAAACATCATGTATGTTAACAGATTGACGTGATATATGCATGTTTAGAATATTTACTTATAAGCCTTTGGATATGGTATTATTAAGCAATCATTTATGACAGCACATTTTCCAAGCAATCGCCAATTTCTTTTAATGAGAAATTTTCCTTTGGCCTCCTGAAGTCAACTCGAGATTATCTACATGGCAGAGATTGGGATTTAATCAGCATGGAGGTGGTTAAGTTCTCTCAAATGAGATAGTAGTAATATTATGCCTGTGAGTGGTCTTCTAGTGACATTTATCACTAGAACATTTTGTTGTAGTTGCTTTTATTGCAAATTTAGACGTGGTGTTTAACCCTCTCCATGCTGGAGGCAACCAGAGATGCCATAAAGAGCAGTGCCTGTGCAAAATCCAGCAAGGAGAGTATTATTATTGTCTATATATTCAATATTAGTGTTCGTCCTTTTCAGAATTGCCAAAAACGTAAAGGAAAACAAGATGACCATCTACAACTTGGCCACAGTGTTTGGTCCAACGCTTCTGGCTCCAGCAGCCAAGGATACAGGGATTTCCAGCATCGAGATGATGACGAAAACCACTGAGCAGGTCATGCACCAGTCGGCCGTAGTCAACTATTTCCTGTCGGTCGCCGCTCAAGGTCGCAGCCTTAGGAGGTCGGCACAGTGCTGAAGTCAAGGTCATTCAGAGAAAAAGAGATATGGAAAAGCTATTCTGCGCACCTTATTCTGTAATGTGCAGTGAACGAAACTGGTGCTAAAGTTAACTGTTTTAAGATGATGCGATTCTCTGCCAGTTCTGTGACAGTGCTGTAGATGAGGGCTCTATTTTGGATCAGAAACAAATTTTGTTATAAATTTTCTTGCATTCAATATATAATGTAATATATGTAATATAATAAGTAATGTAATAAGTTAACATCATACTGCATGTATGTATCTATATATATATATATATAAATTTACTGGTACATTTCATTGTTCCATTTTAAAGTTTGTGGAACATTTTCTATCGATTATAATCGTCAAGTATGGGTGAAAGATTCCCACTATCACGTAAAACAATAATTCACTCACTCACTATCGATTATATAATTAACATATTTACACAGCAAGAGTTCATCAAAATATTCTTTACACATTTTGAAACTGTGCTCTTCATATATATGCTCCCATGTTTAAAAGAAGAGTTAATAACATTCTATAATAGAACAATATGTCTATGACCAATGATAACTAAATAATATTGATTACTGGTATCAGCTGTATGAATATATTGTTCCAGTTAATGATGAGGCCTACCAGATGTTTACACATGACATACAAATTTGTTTTTGTATATATATATTATATATGTTCTTTGATTTATGTTGTATATGCTTTCCAACTGGTCCATGTTTTGTAATTAAGAAGCTCTCACGAACATTCCAAAGGGAAGAGCTAGCTGGAAAGGCTATAATTTTGACAAGCAATATTTAGAATCAGTTTATGCATGTCTGCTTTACAATAATAGATGGAATTCGTGGTGTTTGTTGTATGCCTGCTACAAGTGCAGTGTTCTGTGCAGGAAGGTTCCATGAAGTGTCTGTTCTGGAAGGATCTGTTCTGCAAGGTTCTGTGCAGTGTCTGTTCTGGAAGGTTCTGTGCAGTGTCTTTTCTGGAAGATTCTGTGC
Source organism: Lepetodrilus schrolli (assembly GCA_032361225.1). Classification (NCBI taxonomy): domain Eukaryota; kingdom Metazoa; phylum Mollusca; class Gastropoda; order Lepetellida; family Lepetodrilidae; genus Lepetodrilus; species Lepetodrilus schrolli. Next base: position 2,153 of record JAUTBT010001583.1, read on the forward strand.
AGTGTCTGTTCTGGAAGGTTCTGTGCAGTGTCTGTTCTGGAAGGTTCTGTACCACAAGGGTCTGTGTGTGCAATAGAGGACAGAAATTTTACACAAGCAGTCTGACACCTTAGTTTTCGTTATACAATGTATTCTGCAGAAAAGTGCTTTTGACTATAATGTAACACTTTTGAGCGTTGATAGTTTGTCAAATTATTAATGTGTTTGATTCCATTCTTGCCATGTTCACGATTACATGTATATGAATGAATCGGGTTTCTTCTGTACTCTAGGAATGTCAAGACCAAAAAAATATTGCACCATTCACAATGAAGATTCATCATTGTAAATATCATATTGTTCTATAACCATAGTTTTGTAAATTTCTCATAATTTTGTTTGTTAATTACAAAATATGTAGGTATGTAATAGAAATCAAGTTGAAGATCTTACAGTATTTAAAGTCAACTATCGATGGTTTAATTGTTGGAATGGATTTCAAAATCATTCTAAGTAACATTATTGCTCTTGTTCTGTACACCACATGTGGGTTCTGTATCGTATTGACCTCATTTAGCAGTACCATTATCTGCACATACAAGGTAAATGAACTATTGTAAATACTTTCAGTGTAGAAAATCACAATTTTCGTGTCCACAAGGAATGGGCTTGATCATCCAAGGGCAGATAATGAACAATGAAAATCTACAAAGGTGGGGTGGTCTTAGGTTAGTGGTACGATTTAGGTTAGTGGTACGAACTTAGGTTAGTGGTACGAACTTAGGTTAGTGGTACTATCCAATTACCAGTACTGTTGTAGATGCTCTTACATGTATTTACCACCAAATTATGCAAATATTTGTTTAATCAAACTGTTTTCAGAATATTGATGAATTAAATTTTTTAATTCATATGTACATATGCTTGCCAAAAGTGTACATAAAGACCATTTAATTTATGTAATTTCTATAGTAGTTAAGTATGTTATATAGTATTAGAATGACAATTGTGAGATGTAATAGAAACCCATTGCAATTATTTGAACTTTTCATAGTTTAAAGAATGTATTTAGGGTTCACTGATATTGTTTTACAGTGTGTGGGAGATGCAGAGTGTCAAAAAAGGAGTTGCACATAGTTTATGAAATTTTCATGCATAGGTAGCTCAGATTTTATTTCTTTTCTTCTTCAGTATATATAGATGAATGATTGTATGATTGCTTCATCATCATATACACGTATATGTCTATTTAAAAAAAAGAATTCTGAACTGCCAATTCCTGGTTACATAATTCTTTTGCATCAATCCATTATATTTAACTAGTCACTTGTATACTAACTCGATAATGCAGAAAGTCACACAGGTTATATATTAGTAGTTATAACTCTCCATGCTGGAGGCACCGGGAGATGCCTAAAGAGAAGTACCTGTACATAATCCAGCAGGGAGAGGGTTACTGGTAATAAGGTAGTCATTAGTCGGAGACCATATATGGTCTCAGTCATTAGTGAAAGACCATATATGGTCTCAGTCATTAGTGAAAGACCATATATGGTCTCAGTCATTAGTGAATGTAGATGTAACATGCATGTATACCAGTAATATAATTATCAATGCATTATTTGAGTATAATGATGCAATGTACATACTAATTAGATATGTAACGAGATATCATTTTGTAACTAAACAATATTAAAACGGAACATCTTGGTACAATTACTTGAATAAAATCATGAGATATAATTTTGTAACTACACAATATTGAATCGGAAGAACTTTGTGGTACTAATACTGAATTTAAATACTTTGGAAGATGGTACACCTAGAGGAGTAGAGGAGAGTTTGTTGTTTATTGTGTAGCATTGTCATTAATTACATGTGTTAAATTCTCCAACCCAACCACCCCTCCCTTCACCTTGCTATCTCTGAAGCAGAAATTTATTAATTTGAAATATCTGCAACACATTTAACATGTTTATCGTTGTTTATAACTTGTTGAAGGTTGCCTAACAAGAAAAGGGCAAATCTTTCATGGATACTGAATTTAGTATATGGTAGTTGGTTCTGTTTTCATTTCATCAATGATATATTAACAAAACAAACTGTAAATTCATCATTTTCCTGCGTATTATGGTCTAGAGATAGACATGGCCAACTCTCAAAACATTGATAAAGGAAATATTATAATATTATAGTGAATAAATCAATGTTTAAAATGCACACACAAAAAATATGTACAATTTAACGAACTACGAATTACAACTTACTGGGTTAATCTGGCATTCTCATAAATTTATTTAATTAAATGTTCATAAAGTAGTAATTAAATACTGTTTCTTGTTATTAAAATACTAAAGACTGTGTGTGACAACTGCCACAACAAAATACTATCAAGATATTTGGTTGTCCGATGTTCTTTTAACTGTAGATTTGATTGAATGATTACATTTGCATCAACAGCTGAAAGAAAGTGTTTACTTAACCCTCTCCCTGCTGGATTAGGCACACACTGCTAATTGGGGCAACTCTGGTTGCCTTCAGCATGGAGAGAGTTAAACATGTCCATATTTGCAATAAAAGCAAAGAAAAATGTGCTAGTAATCAAAATTAAGCACATTATGAATGATGAAATTAATTATTCTACGTCAGTCCACTTTCAAATTACATCCGACTACATCAAAATTATGGTATGGTATTCATTACTGATGTTATTATTTTGGAAGATTGTAATTCATATTTCATAACCTTGACTGTTGTGTAAATGATAGCTCGCATTTTCAGTCAATGACCTGTTGACATGAAAACCCCCAGCCATGGGTTTTAGGATTGTCGTAGCCGTCATTCATCTCCAGCTCCCATTAATATTGTTGTATTTCATATTCAATGCTTCTGTCCTGTACATACAATGCCACATTTTCAGTCAATGACCTTTTGACATGAAAACGTACATTACAAGAAACCCCCAGCCATGGGTTTTAGGATTGTCGTAGCCGTCATTCATCTCCAGCTCCCATTAATATGGTCGTATTTTCATATTCAATGCTTCTACCCTGTACATACAATGCCATTAATGATGACTGTACACATGTATTAGATCTAATGTGTATTGCTGGATAGTGATCCGCTTCTGATTTTACCCACATGTTAATTTAACCAGCTTCCTTTGACAGTGTGTAAATTGTCTTGTCAATATATATCACAACATCTGTATTCAACAAATAAAGTTATTATCATGTATGAAATATGATTTCAGATTTGTTGACTAAGTTAAGTATTTGCCACAGATGAATTTTCTACACAAAGTTTTTAGTCCGTTTCTCTTCAGGGTATAATTACAGTAAGTCTGCGATAAAAGTGCTTCATCTTGAATATTTTTCACACAATTATTTCATACCATGTGATGTTTTGATGTACGTACACTTGTTATTGTTTTATGTGGAAAATAAAAAGTATTAATTCTGTGTATATGAATTGTTGGCATTTTCTTTTAAGAATTGACCCTTCATTCACTGGACTACACAACACATTACAATGAAAAACAGGCCCATCACTATTGCTGTTTTATTCTCTGGCCACCCGCTATTAAATACAGATTGTTAAACTTGGTGATGGTATGATATACATTTACATATAATTTATGTCATTGATTAATCCAAATGTCAACATGATAGCATGTAATTACTTAACACTTAAATTACGCTGGTGCTAATTATGTGTAAATGCTAAAATTGACATTTGCAGGAATGAAATTATGCGCATTTAAAAAAAATGAAAAATTACATTTGAGCGTATTATAGTATGGCGAATGTCAGGTGATATACTATATTTTTTAACATGCCTTGGCTTAACCCTCGTACGTCGGTGCATGGCAACAGACAGTTTAATTTAAGCAGAAAACAAGCCCTGGCTGCCAGCCCCAAGCCATGCCCAGGGCAAATAAATTGACCGCTTGACAAATAAATCGGTGGATTTCCAATGAAAGTTGCCATGTCTGCACATCGCTCTAAAGGGCATATATGTCCAATCAAAGGTGTCTTTAATGCAACTTTTAGTCGGCTACTGTAATTACCGTAATAATTTGAACGGGAAAAATAATTAAATTTGTAGCTGCTTGAATTATTCAAAAAATATTAAAGTAAAAAATATGGTACTAAATGAAATCGTAAATAAATTAAGTAGTTTTAATTAAATATATATATTTTTTTTTTGGCAATTAATTTAGGTGTTCGAAATATTAGAGGGTTCGAATTATTAGGGTAATTACAGTAAATATCAAAAGTGAGTGACTATGATTATGTCTTTCTGTACAGTTATCAGTATCGTTTCTCGAAGCTATCATAGCCACTATGAGACCTCATAGCTCTCTTGTGAGTGTCCGATCGTCACGAATACGAGATCGCTATAAGAATGCTGTGGTCTAGTAGTAGACGAGATAACTTTGAGAAACAATTCTTCGGTATAACATGGTTTAAATCTACATGGTTGGGCAATAAAATAATTGGGGGAAATTGGTGAACGTGACACTGAGTACCGGGTACGTGTAATTACAATGAAATGGAATGTACATGGTATTTCACGGATGCATCGCGGAACACCAAACTTGTTAAAACAATACTCATGGACAATAATATACAGGACATATTCTATGTAAATAGAGCACTAATTAATTCATTCATTATGTAATCAACAAAGTCACATGAATGTGTTCAATGGGCGATTGGCCCACCATGTCAATAAAATTGAATGTACAACAAACACTACAATATGGCATTAATACTAAATATAACTAGATTCAATTCATATCACATAAAGACACATGAAACCATGTCTCTTAACGATCCATAGGTATAGGGTCACCAATAACTACAGTGCACATTGCGTAGCTTCTCCATTTCTGCAGATTATCTCCCTTGAATTGAAAAAGAAACAGAAAGTGAGTGTAGAGGGTGTGCATGCACGAATGTGTGTTGTGCCATTTCAACTTGGGAATAGCAGATCTGGCCCTAATTTTGCTCAGCTTGACTCATTGCTGTAACTTGAGTATAAACTCAAACCTAGCTGAATTTTTACTCAAGTTACAGCACTGTGTCAATAGGATAAATCTAAGCTCAGCAAAACCTCAAACTCAAATTTAATTCGAGAAATAGGGGCCTGGTCCCAACGATTTTGAGTACGAGCCCATGCTCAACTCAAGGCTAGGTCCACAATTCTCCAAATAAAATTTGATTTTGTGCATGAAATTGTACTCTTGGGGTGAGAAGTTGACTATTGGAATGTTAAGAATGAGGTCATGACAAGAAAAGACTACTGACCTGTGGCAAATTTCAAACATTAAACATGTATAGAACCAACAGACTACCAACCGTGGCACTCGATACAAAGCTAAAGTATATCCCAGATCAGACAATAACTTATTAACATTCTCCATGTTGAAGACAATCATTGAAGCAGTACGGCAGATAGAATATTAGAATATTCGCGAATGAATATTAAATTACAAATATTTGAATAGTAAAACAGCATATGAATATACAAACGCATTTGTATCGATGATGTAATACCTTTAATACCTTCTCATTTCAATGTTACTGCTCAATATCTAGTCAGAAAACAACAATGGAATTTTACTGACCTTACATTTGAGATGTGAGACAATGTTTATCGATAGGGTGACTAATTGCCAATATGAACAGAAATGTCACTTTGTAGCACATTATACTATAATATTTTTAAAAGATTTTCGAATACGACTAGAATACTTATGAACGAATATTAAAATATCATGTTTGCTATTCGTTTCAGTTCAATAACGAATATATATCACAAGTAATCTATTGAACAGTTTTTCATTTGTGTAAGATCCTCCCCATTTGCTTATTTTGATTTTCCAATCGTGGTAGTGCTCGATCCGTTGTAACGTTGATACGGTCCAGTTGGTCATTTTGACGCTCAATTTCACCTCCAAGGTTCATTGCTAAACCTTTCAGTCGAGACATGCCATCACACATCAAACCTGACAAATAAAAATAAGTAATATTAGCAAATATTAGAAATGATGACTATTAATATAAAAAAAATAACCTGTCATGCATTCTTTAAATTCCATTTGTATTGTTATATCCATAGACTTGGTTCACAAACCATCATGATATCATAATGGACATGGACATTGTATTCATATGAAAATGAATCATACAATTAATAAAATTAATAATAAATGAGAAAATTACCCTTCAAACTTGATTAAAATTTGAGAATTAGTAAGCATGACATAAATAATTTAGATAATAATAGAGCTGCATATTGGCCTAATTTTTGTATTGCGATATATTACAATATGACAACATGTATTGTGATACGTATTGCAACATTATTGAACATATTGGAAACAAAACAAGTTGTGCTAGTATATTTTGTATATTTCATCTGGAAAATGTGTAAACTTACTAAACATTGTAACCAATGTACTAGAATATATCTTGTAATATAAATAAATAACAACAGTTCCATCGCCCCGTTTTCTTTCCAAGACAAAATATTTCCAAATGGCCGACTTTGGACGCATGCTTGTTTGGCATGACATCAAAATCCAGATCCACCATTTTGTAACATACAAGGAGGGGAGATAAGTATGGTAGACATAGTTTGACAGGAAACCCGTCCACTAAACAACCTCAATGGATAATCGGATGTTAAACTAATAATATAAGTAAATAAGTAATCATTTTTATCACGTTAGCAGAAAATCAGATTGAATCACTATAATAAAAATAAAAATTGGCAATATACTTTTGCATATACAAACGTATTGTGGTATATATTGTATCACTTGTGTATTGCGGTTTACCAGTTATACAGGTAATACCGTGCAGCCCTAAATAATAATACCTAAATTTTCATCCATCTCGTCCTCTTGAGCACTGTTCGTGATCCTCGTCACCATTTGCTCTCTGTGAGGACTGATGCCACTGTAACGTGCTCCGGCCATGAACTGACTGTTGAGCTCCTCCTCCTCATCCACTCGTAAACTTGTTCGGTCTTCTCGCCATGGAACAGCTGATCCCTGCCTCTCCTTCTGTGCTTCCAGTTGTTTTTTCAGTGGACTAGCAGGTGCTTCTGATTTTGATGGAGGTAATTTAGAGTTGTCTTTCCCTCCACCCCACCAATTCTTTATTCCTCCAAACACACTTTTAATGTTATTCAGATGTTTCTGTGAAGTGGTTAATGTCTTGTTAATATCGTCGGTTTTATTCTCTATATTGTTTAGTTGTTCACCTTGACGGACAAGTTCCTAGAAATATTAAAAATTACATGATTGTTGGACAAATGCCAGTGTGGAAATTAACATTAGCTATTTTTATGATTAGCCAAAATGACGTAAAAGGGATAGAAATAAATATATAAAGTTACAAACCATTATTCGAATGGACATTGGTAAATTTAAGTCCTGAAATTGTAAAGATTTCCTACAACTCGTGCATCATTACAGCACTCTCCATAGACAGTGTTATCTGAAACCTAAATTGTCTTAAACACATTTCCCAAGTAGTCTAATGATTAAACAGCTGTTAACTAAACTAGTAGACTAAGTAAGTTATTACATTACCAACTCGATTACAATACGAATATCAAGTAACCATATTTCGTGGCAGATCCCTGATCATGACATACTCCATCATTGTAATGTACAGGTGTATACGCCATCGTAGTACACAACGTGTCCACTCCTAAGTCACAGATGATTATATACATAAATAATAATAATAATATTAAAAGACACATAATAATACGTCTAGATTTAGAAATAGAACGTACTTCAGCAGTTGCGTTTCCTACATCTTCCGATTCGTAAATACTGGCAAGCGCTCGCCTTGTACTGTCAAGTTGTCGAGATTCTGATTCATCTACTTGCATCTGGATACGCTGTCTTCGGTCTGTTTCATCGTTGTACGAGTTCTGTTGGGCAGCCGATCGCCTAAAGCTGTAATCATCTTCATCATCGTCCTCGAAAGGATTTGAGCTTTTCTTATAAGCAGACATGTTGATGATTGAAGGTGAAGGTCGTCGAAATATTACAAAAGGTGACCACACAAAATAACAAATCAAATAAAAACGAAAAGCAGTAACGATTTACAGAAATACAACATTAAAAGATACATATCACTGAATATACAATGTACGTAGTATCATGGGCGTAGATAAGTTGTTTTTTTCCTTGGGGTGTTTTGGAAAAATCTTTGAAATTGCTCAGAGATGCAATATCATGCACTAATAGTATTTCGGTGATAGAATATATATATATATATTTTTTTATATATCTATATAGATCTAATACTAAAGTCATTTATTTAATAATAAAAGTTATTACTACTACTACTACTACTACTACTACTACTACTACTACTACTACTACTACTACTACTACTACTACTATTACTACTA
>JAUTBT010001584.1:0-10572 GCA_032361225.1 Lepetodrilus schrolli
TCATTTTTGTCATTTCAGGCTTGTTAAACATTGCTTGAATTAATTGAAATTCAATGAAAATTTAATACATTTGACACCTTGCCTGATTTTAGACATTGACTGTAGCATATATATGTGGTGGATATCTACTGTGTAATAACGATTCCATAATCAACAGTGTTGATTATGTCATTTTGTGTGTTTCTCGAAGCTGATTGGTTGAAAGCACTCTAGTTCCCAAGCGCAAAGACTTCAACAATTCTATTTCATTAACGCAAATTCAATGTGTGATGCAGTATTTACATACGTTTTTATCACATATTATTCTAAGATATATATTTCTTATAAATACAAAACATATGTTACAATTTAATTTGTAAATAATCTACTGCTATTAGTGCTAAATTCAAGTGGGTTTTCATTCAAACTAATTCATGATAATGCACTTTTACACTCGTCTGCTGTGTTCTGTAACCTGTTGTTAGTAAACAAACATGGCTACCCTGGTTAAGGTCAACGACAGCTTAGTCATCTTCGACTTAACTGGACGTGTACAGATAGCTACAATATATTATACAACAAGAAGTGAACAACCTTGATGTCACAGGCGGATGAATATGCTAATTAGGGTCCGATAAAACTGCAGTTTTCAATTGTTTATTACATTAAAATGATTATATTAAATATTTAGAATAATCCACTCGATACGAGTGATTACGGAAAATATGTCCCTCGTGAAATTAATGTTCAAAGTTCCTCGCTGAAGTTCGAATCTGTGAACATTAATTTCACTCGGGACATATTTTCCGTAATCATTCGTATCTTGTGGGCTATGATCTAATTATTGTACACGTGATTGCCTACATGAATGTTGATCGTATTTGAACACACTTTTCAATAAATCTAAAATAAACCAATTTAGTCCCTTCCCTTATATTTCACAACCGATGAAAGTGGATGTATATTTTCTTTTGGCATTGAGTTTACATCGTATATAGGTACCTCAAGATCAATTTCTGTTATTCTCAATGTGGTGACGCGAGCCTCTATCGTCAGCATTACTAACTTAGGAGGCGTGGAATAGCTTCTTCAGTTTACTGATTGCTATCACGTTAGGCTATAAATAATATATCACAGTTAAATGTTGACGCTCAGATGTAATGGCCAGCATTATGCCGAGTCTATTTATGACTGCTAGACTCATAACCCCTCGAGAATAGTAATATACAACAGAGTGAACAAAAGATAACTTAGGCGTCTTTCTTTCCTTTTCCCCCTATATTTCAACGGTATTGTTAATGTGTTATTTCCATTTGTATACATATCTATTATTCGCCATTATTTATTGATATATAGCTGCTATTTTAAAGGCATACATTCACGAGTTTGTTTACATATTTCATGGTCAAACGTACTTTTACATGAAAGTATATTGGTAACCAGCTACATGTTCCGGATATCCCACTGGTTTTCAATATTTCATATTTTGTTATTTTAAAATATATATAGTAAATGTAGCTTTATTGAGTACCAGTCGTCGTGAAAGGTTATTTTGACCGTGTTCAATTATTAGAGTTATCCCCCTTCGTCTATTAGACTATAGAAAATTGAGATATTACGGTACATTACCAACTTATTATTCGTGTTTTACCGAAATATAAACTGCAATGGATTTTTACCTATCCTACAGCGGTGAAAAGATATTTGGAGGTACAGAAGCGATTATATGTATGTTAAGTCCATTTTAACCTCCAATTCGGTCCCAAACGACATCTTAATCTGTGATGCTATGCCTTTAAACCTATCTTGATTGGAAATAATTAACACCAGAATGTAAAATGGAGGTCATCACAGAATTGTACTGATAAAGCCAAGAAGCCGTGTAAGCGTTTCACGAAGCTCTCTTTTACTATGAGACCACAACGTTCTAATACCGGTCTCTTCTGCATGGCTATCTGGCACTAATCAGGGCGCCGTGGTCTCATAGTGGCTATGACAGCTTCGAGATACGATAGCCTGCTGTAGCCTATGTCGTGACAATATCTAAAATACAACTTCCGCTTGGTAATTCGAAGTTTAATGTCTCAAAGTTTTTTTTCTTCTCAATGCTGTTATGGCCATTAATTTTACTTTATATCAATTCTTATATGAGTAGACAGGATCGACGAAAATATTTAGATACCCAACCCCCCAAACTCCCAACCCCCAACCCCCAACCCCTTAACCCCCAACCCCCTAACCCTGTTGAGACTCGCCGAGCAGGTCACTCCAACAAAAGTTGAAATATGTGGGAATATGTCTGGTCTGGAACCATTCAAGTTTGGGATCCTATATAATTGGTCCTGTGCACTCTTTTGTGACTCTTCAGCCGTACACCTACTTTGAGACTGACCCCAATCAATGCTCATGTGAACACCAATATCCTATTACCAAATGAAGCGGGTATACATGATCAATATCCTAGATATTCCCTAACTACGTCACAAAGCATGCTATTAGAACTCTTCCCAAGATGCAAGATGGCGAGTACGACGGCTAATGCTCTTTTCAATCATCTAATTGTTCGTCGAGGACTTCCGGTTGAGACCGGAACCTCGAGAGTGGAGTGGTCCGAGAGCCATGTAATACACGTGGTTTGGAGAGTACTTGATATCATGCCAAATGGAAATGGATTGTCTGAGATATATTAATTTCACTGTCCTTGGGTTTCCTTGGAAATCTGCAGAAAGTCAGGAAAATCTCAAATGGAAGGATTAAGTAGAATATTTGGTCAATGCCGATAAATTATTCCAGGATGTCTGTGCCAAGCCTGTGACTTAACGCCGTATTGACACTATTACAACGGTATATCATTGCGACCTGCTTATATTGGGGAGAGAAACCGCAGCACACGATCTGCATGTCAATAAATAATTATATTTGGATGTCTGCGAAACCTATGGCTTAACAATATCACAGCGATATATCACTGCAATCTGCTTAACGATGGGGAGAGAAACCGCAGTACACGTGTATGTGTAACTGTCGGAAGCGTGACTCACGGATTATAGCTGTTTTTCCATTCATGTCACACTGTTCCCCAAAGCGAAGTAGAAATTGACGCGCCAAGCCTACGAGTCCTTGACCTTCAAGGACGTTGGTGGCACAATTTTCTCAATTATTAATTTTTTTTTTATAAACATTACAAATGAACATATTCTGTTAGGTTTCAAAGGAAAGAACAATAACACCCTAAACACAAAACTTCTACTTACAAAATAATTTCTATAAAAACAATTTCGAAAACAATCTACGCCTCACTTCATACATCTTCAAGCAAACATTAAACACTACTACACCGTATCACGATGTATGGCCTTTTCAGCATGTAATCGTGTTAAGATGTACATGTACTGGCCGATGTTACACTCCAGTAGCCAGTCTATACTCTGTTAAAAATGCACTATTTCGCACCATTTCATGATTAATGTGGGGCGGGTAGTAGCGCAGTGGTAGAACAGTTGGACGTCGAAGCCAAGGGTTCCAGGTTTAAATCCCGCCCCGGGGGCCCGGCATCAATGTTCGCGAAAGTTACCTTTCTGACGCGATATTGATAGGATGCGATGTCTGTAGAGTGGCAATGCAGTTATCATCCTTGGCCTTGTCAGTACCAGCCGATGCTCGCACGTTTACTGCAACATTCAGCGCTACGGATGTTGCGGGTTATAAGAAATATAAATGTATAAATATATAAAATGTAACTTAATAATGTACAGATTGTGTGAACGATATATTAGTGTAATTTTTGTTGTTGCTTTCAAATGAATGAACCTGTCGAAAATACCTGAATACCCCCAAAAAAATTAAAATAACAAAGATAATAAATATATAAAGGTTTTTAATTGGTTTATTATTTTAACATTTTTGTTGTCTGTGCGGAAATATTGACACTTCCAACGGTGTTGAAAAATAAGAATGATTAAATAACATGGGGCAAAATGCTACGAATATCTTTGACAGGGATTAGATCTTTACCGACACGCTGCTGGTACGGCGTTTATAGTAAGTTCGCCAGCGTCCTGAACTGTGTTCCCAAACAAACAAGAAAGAAAAAATAACGAAAGACGAAAGCATTGTCAACAACAACAAAAACAACAGCACCAGCAAGGAATAAACAAAAAAGAAAATAATTAGTCCAATAAATTATATGAAAACCATTCCAAAATAGAAAGATTCTATATATGTTACAGAGTATACTATGGTGCTCTAAATAGGCCATCAACCTCTTTAGATATGGCCATATAATACTTTCTGTATTCGCAATGGTCACTTTGTCTTTAGAACTGACGCCTGTATTATCATGACCATACATCTTGACAACAGCCGGTAGTTGAGTCAATAATAGCATGCAATAATTATATTAATAGTAAATAATTGATGGAGATGAAATCATGAACGTTTGCTTTCGTCTATATGACTATGCCATATTCATATATTATTAATATCGTTATTAATTATTGAACCAATTAGCGGTTCTTCTAGTTGTAATGTACTATGAATAGTGATTCGTACAGGTTTAACGTTAACGAATTTGTACCACGGGTTTTCCTCACACCGTAAATACATCGTATAGTATTGACAACGTCGTCATTCAAATTAATCGTATACACCCCTGACTCCCAGAGTAGAACAGAATTCTCAGTAAAATTAAAATTTTACTTGTTAAGATCGATCACGTAGCATAAAATAGTTCAACTATAGATTATTCATTTATCAGTTATCGATGTCTTATCTTATTGGATAATAAGCTAATCAGATGTCGGACATAATCGAACGTACCTTACAAAACTTCCATTTCAGATAAAGACCACAAAAGCAGTGGATTCAGATATTCAACTTGTTGTAATAGTAGTATTACGTTTTTACGTTTGTTCCATGCCACAGGCGTGGTACAAAAACCTACTTGTACCAGGTTACGGAGTCTTTTACAATTTCCATAATGTCAGACGTGTTTACGGTGGGAGGGAAATCCGCTGTACATATTTGTTAACGCTAACCCCTTACGAATCACTATTTTGTTAGAAAATGAATGTCCCGAATTCCATAATATCAGACATGTTACGGTGGGATGAAAACCCGCGGTAAATATTCATTAACGTTCATTTTACCCCCTACTACGAATCACTATTTGTCAGACTATGAATGTCTCATGAATTTGTCAGGTATTTGGTATTTGAAATAATAAAGTTACCTCATAATATTTTAGTCAACTCACGCTGTATATCGTACAATATTGGATGGAGTATAGGGATAATTTGGGACATTCACTTCTTAGACTTTTGAAGACATTGCTTTTCATCTTTCTGTCTGCATCCGAGGTAATTAAATACACTATAGCGTGAGTGACACTGGAGGTCATACACAATTTATGATCTCCGATGACACCTGTCAGTCATCCTGAAATAAATCATAAAGAACGATTACGTCATCGGTCGTCCACATTTGGACTCCGACACTATAGATATCGGAACGTTAAATCGATATTAAGCAGTGAGTCACTGCATAATACTGCCACACGTAATATCTGTCCTTTTGTGAATAGAAGTGCTGGCTAACTCCAGTGAAATGCAAGATATTGATCAACATGGTCGTAGTGGACGGAAACGAACTTTGACCTCTGTGACTAGTCTAGAGGTATCACCACGGAACTATTTTTGTCCAGTTGAATTGTTTGTAGCGCCATCCTGTATTTATATTTTTTTAATGTTACTTATTTAAGAAAATATGAAATGAAATAATCAAAATTGTTTCAAAAAACAACACATTTTGTTTATAAACTTTGACCAGTGTAAAAGTTAAATATTAAATATTCTAGGTACTATTCAAGGGTGTGTATTGTCAGAGTATGAGCAAATCGGAGCGTACGCCTTGGCCTAAATACGCCTTGGCCTGACGTACACATGTCCCTAGAGATATGACATAGACCGGGGGGGGGGGGGTACCCCCGTCTATTCAACGAAATATACGATTAGTATGTAAATTAGATTGGATAATATGTCGTCGATAATCGTCGGTATGATTAAATCGATATATACAGCCGTGGTGGCGCATAGAATATCTGTATACAAGATACACGGCCTGGCCACGCTGATTGGCAGGTTAATCTTTATTGACGTTGAACATCTATCAACTCACAAGCTCAATTGCGTGATCAAACCCCGATCTACTAAAAAAAAGCCAGGGGTATTTCTTTTTAAAGAGCTATGCTATTTAAACCGAGAGCAGTGATTGATCTGGGTCGAGGTTTGACTATATCCATCTTCGTCGTCTTCTTACAAGCAACAGCGGACTGCGTGTGGAAGCAGAACTATACCTTCCGGTCCGCAGTCGTTGTTTCTTTCGCTCATTTCCGGTGACACCGTTCTAAAAAAAACATAGTTTCATGGGCCACACCATGGTGTGCAACACATGGAATATTATTCCATTTGCATTGTGGTACCCGTGGAGTGAAACGCGTCTACCATTGGGAGGAGTGATAGTGCATGCTGCCTTTGACTGGTTCCGTTAACGACCTTAACTTTGCGGGAAATATGCATTTTTTCCACTGTGCACGTATGACGTTACCATTGCTCCGACGACGGATACCGACGTATCCAATTTAAATGCCAGCCTAGATTCGTCCGTTTCAACGTATACTTGTAGTCCCCATGTTAAGCTATCCTGACAAGCGGTCAGACCTAGAAGTGCTCCGCAAGTACCACATTCCAGTGATACCACACGGGAACAGTATCCGGCGTTACAGACGATGGTAGTGTACCAGACGTAACTAGCACGGATTTATCTAAAACCCCGGGTTAATGGGATGCACCAGCTGTGACTATAACAGTGTTATATTCTAACAAATAGGTGTGCATGTAATAGTTGCTACGTTTTCTCGTCCCACCATAAGCACACCATTTACATGATCACTGGAATATGTTGGTAAAACGTCGTTAAACAATAATAATTTACCCACAAGTTACTGTTGTAAAACAAGACATATTTTGATTGGAAATATGTTTCACGCCTGAATTTCATGAAAGGGTGGTACAGTATTCGGGGCGTAAATAAGGCGTAAATAAGGCGTAAGCCTTGTTTTTACTATGACAGGAAGTGACGTGCACATCTGTTTACGTAAGGACAAGCTGTACAAGACCCTTTCGTGAAATTCAGGCCAAGTGAAGTGGGTCACCGCTTGTCAGGATAGCTAACATGGGGACTACAAGTATACGTCGAAACGAACGAATTGTAATCGGCCACTATGGTCTCGCTATTTAGAACAATATCTCTTTTAGAACCCTAGCCACTTTACTCTAGTTGCAACCAATGTCACGAATGACCACCTACGATAATTTGATAAAATGGATGTCGCGGACTCTGTGATTAGCCAATCAAATGATTGGCAGATTACACGTGATTTGCCGAACTTTGGTCAGCGAGAGAAGAACTGGGAGCTAATTGTGCGACTATTGAGGGAAATTGGAGCAGCTCCTGCGGGTCGAGTTGTGACAAAACGCCAGGCTCATGTCCAAGGCAATTGGGAAGAAATGGACAACTCATCCCGAGTTAATTCAATAGCCCGTGCGGGTCTTGAACCATTTATATCTCGACATGTTTTGGCTTAATTCCTGCCAGATAAATTTTGACACGTATTTGGAAGTCAATTTTCGCGTAGCATAATAAATCTAGTTATTTCGGATTTACTATGTAGAACGACTTACTAGTAGTTAAAATTCAGACCATGTATTGGGAATGCATTCCGCATGAATTGTGCCGATGATATGGTTATTGCGACTAAACCACGCCTTGAATGAAAAGAACAGACAGAGTTGGTATTTAATTGAGATTGACAAATTATTTCAGCGATATTGTGGAAATATGACAAATAGTGGGACGAGAATACGCTATGATAACTTGATAATACGCCACGAGAATACGCTATTAAAATACGCAATATAATTACGCTATGAAAATAGGATGTCAAAATGCATGGAAGGTATGAAAACACACCATGAAAATATGAGTTGATATTACAATTTTATAATAAAATATGAGGACAAGCTATATGAATACGCTATGTCAGTACGATATGAGACTATGAGAGTACGATATGAGATATGAGACTATGAGAGTACGATATGGTACAAAGGGTACATGTGTATGACCCAGTTAGAACATTTGTGAAAATGCAAGTATATTAATTCATTCAACTAAAAAACTGAATGATTAAAGATCAAGTTAATGGTTTTACCAAAAAAAACCACGTATTTCATTTAAGTGTATGTATTAAATAGACATCAATCATGGTATAAAGGCGAGTTGGATTTTACAGTTAGATTTGACTTGTACTGTTTTGTGGAAAATAAACCTAAGGTTTTATTCAATATATAATTAAGGTTTCTCACCCAAAAGGTTACCATAATCAATGTAATCGTTTGACCAATAGCTAGGCCACCGTACCACTCTGCGCATGCGCGCTGTCCCGGCGGATTTTGTGGGATCCTCGGCTTGCGACCCGACAGCCTGAAAATCCGAAGAGGGACAGATGAGATCCGTTTCTAATGAGATTGCCAGGAATCTTTGATAAGTCGATAAGCACGTGCGGACAAGTATATCTATTCTGTCGCTATATTTCTATAACTGGTTCTAAAGGTTCTTACACAGATTCTATCTGAGAACGTAAATCGCCAAGTTTGTCGCCGCGAAATTCGCCTCTGGTGTGCAATGACCTCGGTACCACAGTAGGCCTAGTAGAACTAACAAATTATCCATAGTGAGAAAATGTGACATTGGATTGAACTACACATGTGTACACCCAGTTCATATACTTGTACCACGTCCCTGCTGCCATTAGAGTGCAAACCTTCAATATGGTACGAGCGTATACTGGTGCAAGGCGGAAATGATGAGACGGTGTTCCGATTGACAGGGCGTAGAAAGCCACTGATATATATGCGCGTGTGTGTGTATGTGTGTGTGTATGTGAGTGTATGTGTGTATTTGTGTGTATGTGTGTATATGTGTGTGTATGTGTATGTGTGTGTGTATGTGTGTGTATTTGTGTATGTGCGTGTATATTATTTGTGTATGTGTATTTGTGTGTGTATGTGTGTGTATGTGCGCGCGCGTGTGTGTGTTTGTGTGTGCGTTGTGTGTACATGTATGTAACGCTATAAGTATGCATTCGAGCGTGGATTTGGCGCAATATAAATGTTCACGTCATTAAATTGTTATGATATTACTATGTGCGTGCGTGCGTTAAATAGTCCGAGTGCAAAAACAATAACGGGAGAACAATAGGCCATATGTCTACTAAATGGACAATAGGCCCTATGTCTACTTAATGAACAATAGATTCCAATCCGAGAATTGACTTGGTCCGGCACATGCTAGTACAGATGTTGTGTTTGGACACCGCGTTAAATAAATTACACCAAGTGGCGCACGTCAGGCTTAAGCGACGTTCCCTAAAGAGTGAGAGAGAAAAAAATAGACAAGCCCTTGTAGTTTTAACGGCCGCTCTAGTTTCACTCAGCGAATCAGCCTCATCGATCCCCCTGTCACTTACAGCCCAACACTTGTCGAAGATACCGAGCTTTAATACCAACCAATTGCGCGGCGACTATCTCTTGTATTACTATCCGGAACCTCATTCACTTGTGCGCAATAATATATACTCGCTACGGACCTCACGAACGCATATGCTATCCAACAATGGGATAGTTGATTGAATGACAAGTAATGCTCTTTTCATGTTTATCGCGCGGTACCTGTTCTTGATTAAGTGTTTTTGGGGAGTGATTTATTAGTAAACAGTTCCGACTGTGGGTATCGACGTCCACTGGGGAAACAATGTACTCGCGTAAATAATTACCTCAACCAGATTGTAATTAACTGTTAATGGACGACACTAATGTGAGCTGTCGCTGGCCACTGGACGGGAACGTTTTATATTTCTAATGGCAAGTTTTTCTTGCTCGAATGCAAGTCAAACAATTTTATGATCAACTATATCGAATATTCACGTTCATAATTGCTGCTATAGCTACTCCCACTAATATATTCTGCATGGCCCCGTTCCACAGAACAACCGTAGCGCTACGTGCGACGTAACGTATAGGAGTTACGACTCTCGTAGCGTTACGATCGTTCTGTTGAAATGGATCTTGGGTCTCAATGATGCAGAATATTGGGACGGGGTAATTGTGATCGCTCATATCAGTTTTAAATAGCTAAAGGTGCGAATTGTATGAAAAACTTGTATTATCGATGCACGATCAACACGTCGATTCGATTATTTTTTTAATGCCGGCAAGTTGATCATCGATGATACAAGTCTATCTACAAGTTATTGTTACAAATCACACCGTGAGAAGGCACCTTAACGTTGACTCAGAAAATACAATATTGTTTCAGACGGTCTGATGTGTCCAAGGAGAGAAGTGTTACACAGAGTGTGCAGAAAGGAATGCTCTGAGTCCAAACCTTGTCTCAGTCCTAAGAAGAAATGTCTGTGTGACGGAGCGTGTGGTAAAACTTGCATAAACCCGAGTAAGTGTTGCTAACGATGTACGG
>JAUTBT010001585.1:0-10572 GCA_032361225.1 Lepetodrilus schrolli
ATATATTTGTCTATCGTTCTATCGTTCTATCTATCTATTTGTCTATCTATCGTTCTATCATTCGAAATGGTTATTACGTTATGGCTTTACAAATGTTGATATTGTGATATTTCCTACCTGGTTATTGGTCGCGCATATAATAAACCACAGACATGATGTCCATCTCTGTTTCTCTCTCTCTCTGTCTCTCTCTCCTCTCTCTCTCCCCCCTCTCTCTCTCTCTTTATCTCGCTTTAGCTAGCTATCTACCTCGCTGATCTCTAGTAGGATCTTCTTTACCTTATGTCAAGTTACTCATTATTATCTGCGACTGGAAAATAGCATCTTGATAGGCGCACGCAGACGGGACACATGAAGTAGATGTATTATATATTGACTTGTCTTCGTATAATTACATTCTCTTTTACTCATTAGTTGAACACGGGTACCTAATTGAATTACTGGATTCCCAACTTGTGTTTGCAATTCCGAACACGTCTAATGTGTTTATAACATCCTCAGTGGTTCTCTCCGATCACTACCAGAGCGTTATGGTATATGATAGGTGTATAGCAGGCCTCGATTTCTCGAAAGAAGCTTGAGTTTCAGATTTTGCTCAGCTACGATTTCGCCCATTGACTCAGTGAGATTTTACTCAGTTCAAAGGGAGTATTAGTATTATGTGTCATAATGAAGAAAAAATAATTTGATGTGCATCTGTACCATAATCAATATGCATCCGGGTTTTCTGACTTCAACGATTCTTACATTCCAGGCGGCGTCGGAATGGCAGACTGTGTTCCTGATCTCCAGTATCATCCATTTCTGCGGCATCATCTTCTACGGGCTGTTCGCGTCTGGAGAGAAGCAACCCTGGGCTGACCCCCCGACGGAGGATACGTGGACCCCCGAGCAAACCCTGACGGAAGACGGGACGAAGAACCGGTACAACAGTTATGGGTCCACCCAGGGCAACGAAGGCGGAGAGATCAACGCGGCATGCAACGGAGGTCCGATGCATACGCCCTACAGTCCTGTGTACGAAACTAAGGAGCAGCTCGTGCAGAAGGCACAGAAAGACCAGTATTTCGCAGACGACAATGAACGAGACTTTTAGAGCTAGGACCGTTTTTATGTTACGTATTTTAATTCACATCTTATAGGTCATAGAGAAGATCATAGTGGTCAGGGGGAATGACAGAAGAAAGAAGAAGGAAAGAAATATGACGGAACTTCAAGCATGTTTGGTCAAATGGCCGATTTTTGACACGAACTGATGTTATCTGATGTGATCACGTGGTTTGGTAACAAGTGTGCATGGATAATGTGATATTCGGAGATCTGTTTACGTGGATATCCAAGATTTACAACAATGCGTCGAGCGACGCTACCTCTAAGGATCTGTAACAATCAGAGAAGCTGGTTTTCATCCGATTCAATTGTAGTTCCATTTTTCAAGAGAACAAATCGGTCGTGAATATAATTATGTCCAACACAACTCCGGTTAAATTCAATTTGCACAACAAGACTTCGATCTAAAGCACATCATAATAAATCATCATCGACCCGTCCCTTACCAGAGAGAAGACTTAATCACGTGACCCAGTCAAGCTGGTCGCCCGAAGGATCAGGTGGCAGTCGTAGTTTCATATCATTTATTATCGTTCGGTTTCCGAGACACAGGTTTTGCCTTGGCATCTTACATGGCTCTTCTAATCACACTTTCTAATTTAATTTACTCGAAGCACTTCGGGTAATATCTTTGAGCAACTGTGTAACTTGCAGGCTAATGTTACTCTCCCGGCCAGATGCGCGAAAATAAAAACGCGATTGGAAATGAACGCAGAGTAGAGTTGACTTGATTACATTCTGAGATAAATTCGATGATGGCGGGGGAACGAGGACGCGCATTTCAAGTCGGATGACGTAAATTAAGTTAGGGAGCGTTATCTAAATGTAAAATGGCGGAATGAGAAATGTGATCATGGAAAATTTCACCGAATCAATAGAAGAACGGGATATTATAATGTGTTAGTGTTGAATCGTGATAGATGCTGAATGAAGTAAGGCATATCGGAATAATGCGGAACAGAATATCTATACAATGGACGAGATTGATAGACGTACTTACGTTGTATTGAATTCGTTTAGCTGTTATTTTATTCTGATGTATGTTTGATTCCATTTTGGTAGTTATTGAAATGTTCTATCAGTTTACATGAGTGAATCTTAGTGCTGTAAATATTTTAGTATACCGCTTTGTTGTTAAGGCTAGACCGTACCTAACATTTAAAAAACAATTGGTTGTGTTTGCCTCTGATATTGTAATTTCAACACAGGTGCTGATTGTCATAGATGATTGTCACAATCATCCTTGTTGTAATCATTGTGTTTAATGAGTTACCGTGGCAATCTAGAATACAATTATTAATTATTCCACGAACCAACTGCAGTAGAATGCATATGGTGATAGTATATGTACATTTCTCAAATTCATTTTGTTTATTTATTAATTATTTATTATGTATTGTATTGTTATTTGCAATTGATAAATATCGAAAAGAATATACAAAAACATATGTTATTATTTATGTGTTACTTACATAATGATTGACTTTCACATTTATACGGAGTACGAAAAGAAAATGTCCTCACGTGATTGTATATTTAAAGGCACACTCCGTGTTTGTTTTGTGTTTCGTTGTGTTTGTGTTTGTGCTTAAAGCGTTTAGTCTGTGATATTGCTACACACTTCTATTGTTATTGTCATTGTTTCTTTATATCTATTTAAAATCATGTACTCGAAATGACAGCAACACCTAGATGCGTAAATGTTAGATTATAGGCACAACTAGTCGGGTAAACTTGCAATTTAGCATGGACACTGTAAATGTACGTTCAATGCCCTCCCTTTTAAAAAACATGTCATTTCTGTGTGAATTATTACGTAGTCTATGTGATACAGCTGTATATGTGGGTTTTTTATTAACACCAAGCCGTATGTTATTTTAAACTGTTAATCAGTGTGAATGCGATATATGTGTAAAACATAATTATTATAATATAATACTTCAAAATCCACATGCATTTAACATCTGTCATTTTGGGTTGTATTAGAAATTTCAAAATTCCCATACGATCGGGAATTTGAAGTGTTTGAATGGTTATCGCTAATGGTAAAATGTGTCTGTTACATCAAGTTATTAATGATATATGTACGATGATAACAAAAATAATAACAAACCTCGGGATTGATTAAATTGTATACGTATTATTTACGTATGTTATTCTTCATCATGATGTGAGCGTGTGAAACGAAGTAGACCATGTGATGAAACTCACGGAAACATGGCTACCGTAACTACATGCACAAGGTATTATCAACATTTATATCATATAATATGTTCGTTATCATGTGGGTTTTTTTTCTCACAATTTTTACAATCGCTTCTTAGTTAGAGGGAGATACACCTTGCTGTAAAGATTTCATGTGGAAATACTCACAATCGACTAGCATTAGGATGCCCTCGGCTCTGCACGATTCGCGTCCGGTAACGGAATGAGCCGAATGTATCCGAGTGAGTTAAAAAAATAAACCCTCATTCCTGTTGATCACGGTGTGTAAATAATGTTAGCATATATACATTTAGTTACTACCAGGTCTTTATGTTGATGAAACCTGACAGCAGAACGGATTGCCAATGCTCCTTTTAACAATATTAGTAGACATTGGAGTAACCAGACACACCCACAAGAGCAATTTAATTGGGAAATAAAACCAATTGGCATAGCATGATTATTTGTGTTTTCTCTTCTTGTACGGGCCAGTACATTCACACGCAAGTTCTGCCGTTATTAATAACTGTGCAGTCTTTGGACCATTAAGACATTTGAAAGGTACGGACACGGACTTGCGGTCTATTTACCCGATCCGGACCAAATTCCCGGCAATCCGATTAGCTCACGTGACCCAAAATATTAACATAATATTCTCCTAACCCTAACCTTGCCTGGAAATGGGTCCGGGTCCGTGGAATCGACGCTGAAGGAATACAGCTGATTGAAGGAACTATGCTGACAAAACAGCCAATACCTTAATCGATAAGTTCAATATAAGTTATACATAAATATATATCTGCCTAATGTGACAAGTAGTGAACAATTGGCCAAGAATACCTATGAACATAATAATCTCTGTACAGTGAGTGTATCACCTGTGGATACATAGAGAATCTCACCCAAGTGTCTTGGAATATCAAATTTATCAAAACGAGTCGTGAAAGTGATTAAATTCGAGGCAATAACTTTCATCGACGAGTGTTGATATATTTGATATTCCAAGACACGAGGGTGAGATTCTATGTATCATCAAATATAATTTTAATGTCATTAAAGAAGATGCCATATCATAAAAGATTTTACTGTGCATTTGCACTGTGGCATCATAGCAATGCTACGACATCACAATTGTAACGATGACATCACAATTATTGAACAATCAAATACTTGGGTCAAGTGATATCTACAGCATGACATCACAATGGTAGAACAATCAAATAAACAATCAAATAAACCAAGAATTTGGGTCAAATCATATCTACTGCTGTAGATATCACTTGTTATTTGAAAGCGATATCTACTGCGAAAAGACAGCATTGGGTGATAACGTAACATATAGTAACAGATGGTAACCAGGGATGCAATATAGGGAAGAAAATTTGCTTCTTGATGACACTTATGACACGAGATAAAATTTATTTCTGACAAATTGTTTTAAAACAAATCCAAGGAACTATTGACTACACTCATTATGTAATTTTGCATTCAGAATATTAAATTTAGCCATTTTATTTATATCTATATGAGGTTAGACTAAATTGATTCAATTGATCAAACTGCTGATTGTGTTTGAATAATCTTGTTATTAATGTTGGCAATAAACTTCACTTCAGATTGATGTAAAACAGATCCTAGGAATTAGTGAGCAACTCTCTATGTAATTTTCAATTCAGAATATTAAATTTCTGACATTTTGTAAACACACATATATATGAAGTTAAACTGAATAGATTTGACTGATTGCATTGGTGATTGAGTTTTCCTAATCTTGTTATCAGCGTTTGTACTCCAAAGATGCATGCCATCATGTGTTTCCTCCATCCCCAATCAATAGGAAATTGCCTAGCATGGAGCTGGCATGCCAGCCACTGTGACCAAGCTGTGTTGTCTGCGATGTTGTTAAAATTAACATTTACGCAGCCAGACTGTGTAGAGAAATAGCCAGACTTAACATCGAAGTGAACCACCCAGTGCTGCTGTACGTCTGTGAAGTAATAGACCTTGCCATCCTTTCATGTCGCTCTCATATTCACTACGAGACTATTACTCTAGGTTTGGACGCTATGTATACGAGTAACGAGACCCTAAATTACAGCGATAGAAACTTACCTTTAAAACTTATTGCCTGAATAGCGATACAAATAAATGTTTACAGACACAGACAAACATGAATATCTACTAGCCCTTAGGATACCTTTGGCATTGGGAGTATCCCATATTTGTATCCCTGAAATTATGAGAGGTTTGCAGTCTCGTAGTGGATATACGAGCTTCATGAAAGGGTGCCCAGGGCCCTCCTGTACAAAGTAGTGTAATGCTGTGGTGACTGCAACTCCATCATATACTACACGATTTCCAAGGTTCACGTTAAAATTGCCTTAAAGTTGTGTAGTTTCGTACAGGAGCGTGGAAGACGTTGCGGAATGTTTGTGCCTGTTGCAATATCAAGTTGTGTTTTTCCCCTGATAATTGTTGTTCCGCTTCCATAGAAATCCCCTTCCATGCCTTAGGGTTCTGCAGATTCAGTTGGATATGTCGTCTAATGAGGACTCTTGAGGGTTTTTTTATTGTGCGAGAACCACCATATTCCAATGACATGTTCAGGCCCTTGGGGAATTCTAAGAGGAGTTATTTTCGAAAGCACAGCTAGAACAAGATTAAGTCATTCAATTTGTCAGGCATGGAATTTTAGTGTTGAAAACAACTATTCATGCCTCAGGATATTCTAGGTTTAAGGTTGCAACATTCTATTAATTAAACAGCATTATTTTTAGTACCAACCTATAAGTTTGTACTACATTTTATCCATTCTAATATGGCTGAATACATTGAAATATATCCTCCTTCAAAGTTCATCACCATTTGACTCATTTGTTGTAATATGTCTTCTTTCATAGCTGACTCAAAATATGCTCCTTCAAAGTCCAAACACTATCTTACTCATATTTTGAGATGTCCTTCAAAGTCCATTACAATTTGCCTCTCATTCTAAGAAGTCCCAACTCATCACCTATGTGTGAAAGATTCCCACTTTGATGTAATACAATAAATCAATCCAAAAAAACACATCAAAGTCCAACAATAGCTGACTTGTGTTCTTACATGTCCTTCAAAGTCCATTACAATCTGACTCGTGTTCTAACATGTCCTTCAAAGTCCATTACAATCTGACTTGCATTCTAACATGTCCTTAAAAGTCCATTACAATATGACTTGCATTCTAACATGTCCTTCAAAGTCCATTACAATCTGACTCATGTTCTAATATGTCCTTCAAAGTCCATTACAATATGACTTGCATTCTAACATCTCCTTCAAAGTCCATTACAATCTGACTCATTCTAACATGTCCTTCAAAGTCCATTACAATCTGACTCTCGTTCTAACATGTCCTTCAAAGTCCATTACAATCTGACACGCATCCTAACATTTCCTCCTTGTATTTCAGAGTGTTCCCGGCTGACCAGAGTTCCAGCAGAGACTGTTCCACTGTCAGACCCTATCTCCGCTACTCGGGTGTTGTGTGGCGCCCTCATCATGCCAACCATCGCTACGATAGTAGGAAAACTCATGTTCGGATCCGTACAATCAAATTTCCAAAGAACGTTACTGGTAAGTGCATGGCGTGTTTTGCAGTCAAAGAGTTATTTAAATTATCATGGAAAGACATGAAAAGTGGCACAGTAAATGATTTTCATTGAGATTGGTTGTAGATTTTCTATGTACCTTCAATACTTTAAAAATATTTTTGTAAATTGTTTTCTACACTCTAGATATCTCTGTAGTGTTCTAATTTTCTGCCAAGATCAGATCGTTGGATTTTGCAGGTCAAGGTCATATAAATTTGATGTTTCCATGCAGGGTGGAATCGCGTTCGTTGCCATCAAGGGTGTGCTAAAGATTTACTACAAGCAGCAGCAGTACCTGCGACAAGCCAATCGAATCATCCTGGATTACCCCGACGACACCGTCTCTCCGCAGGCATCTAATCAGGTGTCACCTAAGTAACCATAACAACAAAAGAAAGAAATATGGAAACCTTGGTAACCGTGTGTGCAGACATTTGGATGAGAACGATGTGTTGCGTAGCTGTCTCATCTAAGGTCTTGTGTTGTATATTTTGAGTGTGATGTAAGCCAGACATTGAAGATGATCGGTGTGGAAACGAATATTCCTGAAATCCAAATATATGGGTCAATGAACTGTTTCACTGTCTAGTCTGGGACGTCTCAATGACACCCGATATCTCGCCGTCTTATTATTGCGTTATTTCCCAAAATGGACTTATCAGAGATAACAATGTGTATTGTGTCATGTACAGGTGTGTAGATAGGTGATTGTTTTGTAATTACCCCTTTACCTATTAGAGTGCCCTGGCTACATAAGGCCCGGTGACGTCATAGGACTTCTCCTACGGTATTTCTATAGCTGCACCATTTTTAGCACTTGCACACGTATAACGGAATAAATAACAGCACTCTAGCAGTTACTCCAAATTTATATCATGCAAATACAAAAGGTCACGTGTGGTGAACTGATCTATCAGTCACTAGGCCTTAACAGGGGTGAAAAATTCAACTGATCTATCAGTCACTGGAGTTAAGGGGGGGTGAAATTTTCAACTGATCTATCAGTCATCGGGCCTTAAAGGGTTAATGTGATAATACTGTCTAGATATGTAATTATTTTTTAATTATTGTGATTAGATGATCGTTTTGTAATTATTGTGAACAACTGTCTACTATGTTTTACTATGTATTGTTTCAGTATTTGATTGTGATTGCTTTTTTTCAGATGTTGATGAGATGGAGATTTCCCCCATCCACAAAACTGCCCTGACTCCTTCATCTCCAATTCTATTTGTTCTCATTTTTGTCTCAATTCAATACTAACTTTAGTGACTGTGGGATTTTCTTCAGATTCTGTTGTCACGTATTGCTGAAAGATTCCCGCTGGGATAGTAAGCAAGAAATCACACTCTTCCACGCATGGCAGTTTTCCTCCAGTTTTGTCCAGAGGTCGGTTTATTTCCAATGGGGCCTAGACCCCTGGCTTTTTTTCCCCCCTCTGAAATCACAATTGTCTGTTGTAGTCTGTTGTAGGTTATTTGTCCCCCAAATTTGGCATTGCAAGTTGGTTATTTTTGAAAATAGGTTTCTTTGGACCAAAATCTTTAGGAGATGGTGTTGTATCCTTCTCTCTCAGTTTTCATTTTGAATTTGAATTTGATCAAACTTGCCATGGATAGTCACTAGGATGTAGACTAGTTTCTGGCATCGCTAAACATACAGGTTGTAAAAATCAACCATTGTACAAGCTTTCAGTGATCACTGTTGTTTCAGCGTATATATAACATGTTCACGACCAGTGTGATTTCTAGTACTAATGGATAGTCTTCTAATCCCAATTAATCTTTTGTGGATGTAATGAAAATGTCTATATACCGTACACACTGCTCGTCCAGGGTCACTGCATACAACACAGCTCAGATAGTTGTTGCTGGTTGTCTTCCTACCATAACCAGATCATGACATACAGTTTCCAGCTGAGTTGCCTTGCTGGTTCTTCTCCTGCCTACAGAGGGAGCTGTGATTGATGTAAGAGATGCTCGGGGAATGTGTTTATTTCGGCCAAACGAGAGAGGAATGTAATCCATACTTCCTATTCCAATGTTTAGATCACTAATTGTGTGGAAAATATTTTCCTCAAATCCAACCAGACTACGTACAGTAGGAGACACCTACACTGTACATCAAGAAAGTACATTTCTTATGTTGTATTAGGTTGGTGATAAGAAGGCATCTTCCCTTTCTGTTTGTCTCTGCACACACACACACATGGCCATGCTTTTAAAATAAAAATTGTTTAACAAGATAGAGCATTCAGGAATATGTGCTCCATCATGCTTACAATCTCATTAAATTCAGATCTCATTTCTCTCCTTAAACATTTTGACATTCTCATACGAAACGAACAACAAATGTTTAAATATCCGAGCGTAGGTTTCGAATCTGATTTTAATGAGATTCTCATGCTTATGATATTCTGGAATTTATTCTCTGAAATAAAGTGTTGTTAAGTAGGAGATAGACCTGGCTCCGAGATTGAGTACGTTTTCATTTTCAAGCTAAAGATTTTATATGGGGATTTGTGAACAAAACTTTGAGGCCAGGTTACTGCAGTTTCTCATCCCACTGTAGCCATATTGTCACATGATTGCTTAAACACTGTAAAATGACACGAGACAACCAAGTCGGTCCTCGTTATAGATGCAAACAGGGAGAGAGTATTAAATTGCATGCAGCGAAACATCAGACGAAATTTGATTCTTCGCTTGAAAATTGCTTTGGTCGTAAATTTGTTTTTATGATTGACGGTTTGAATAAATGCATTATGATAAAACACCTTAGCTGTAATTGAAATCGATTGTTTTGTAGTAAATTTGTGCGCTGTCAATGTTCAATATTAGAAATGTTGGCTATTTTGATGCAAGCGTTGCGAGATGTCACTTATAGTAATTTCTGTTCATGAAAGATGTTATCTTCATTGGATAGTTATTATGATCAAAATCAAACTCTATGAGAGATCAGTATGACAGTGGACATTGATGTGATAGTGTATATATTTAATTACAATGACACATGACACATTCTGACTGATCATGGTGTTATGTGAACCTTTTTCTCTTTCTTCTTTTTCATATTAGTGTTGAACTTTTGAAATGTTTTCTCAAGTTGTTTTGGTGTTCACGGCTAACTGTAAAAGCTACTACACATATATGAAATTGTTGGTTCATTTCTTAATTCAGTTATGGGTGTATGTACATAGCACCTGTTGCCAAATAATATTATGTCAGTTTTAGGATGCAGGTTTGTTTGTGATTGGGAACTCAGAATAGTATTACCAGTATGTGTGATTGATACATGATCAAAATGTTACCCTCAAATTACTAACAATTTCTTAGTTATTTGTCTAATCAGGTATCCTGCATTATGTTGTGTACATATGTTATTTCATACATACAGAGGGGGTGGGTGGTAGTGAAGTGGTAGAACGTTGGATTCGGACCCAAAGCCCTGGGGTTCAAATCCTGTCCTGGGAGCACCTTTCTGACATGATCTTGATAAGATGTGCTGTCTGCTCCATGGCAATGCATTTCTATTTCGATACTTACTTCTAAAACACATTCGAATAGTCCCGCAATTCCCCCAGATATAGCCATCTATTCAAACTTACGTTTTCCTGCCTTGTATG
>JAUTBT010001587.1:0-10571 GCA_032361225.1 Lepetodrilus schrolli
GTGTGTGTGTGTGTGTGTGTGTGTGTGTGTGTGTGTGTGTGTGTGTGTGTGTGTGTGTGTGTGAGAGAGAGAGAGAGGTTGTAGGAGTCGCCATCAATAAGCGTACAGTAGGCAATTGATTAGTTATCAATAATATTGACGTTAAACAAGGTATACTTTAATATTAATGTATAATTATTATTAATATGCTTTACTAATTATCAGTACTGTGTATCTATATACTTAGGTCGGTCCGATGTATCACCAGATAAACGCGTACATGGCTGTTACAATTACGTATTTATGGAACAAAAATATATGTCAATATTATGTTTATTGGAATAGTGAGTTCAATCCGAGCTCATTATTTATGTCAACACACAACACCTTGTTTGTAAGGATACTATACCTACATAAAACATAAAATCCATATTATTTAGCTTGAGAAGCGAACCAATATGAATAATTCAATTGCCCTCATTAAAACAAAGTCAACTGTCTTCCTTTATTGTTATTATTATTATTATTATTATTATTGTTGTTGTTGTTATTAACAACACTTCCGTAGCATAAATAGACAGTTTCATTGATGGATAGTTATACTCCGAGTTTTCACGTACTATGAAATAACTTTCAAACTAAAACACATGTAGTATACTAGAGATATTTATTTGTTGTTGTGAACTGGCCTACAAGCTCTAAGCAACATGTAAACAATGAGTAGGTACATCCGGTTCCCAACAACCACAGGTAGCATGACACGGCGGACAGACAGGCAGAAAAAGACGGTCTGGGTTGTAGGTCCTGTAGTCATGGCGACACGCATAAATAATAACAAATACTCGTAACGTCACATGACAATGCCGACCGTAATCGCCGATCATATAACCATTGATTCGGGGCACAAGCCATGCGAATAGCGTTAATGAAATCATGCTCATTCCTTCAGTTACAATACCTGCGTGTACATTATTTAGTATCGACGTTAAAAGAATCGGTCGACGTTGTATTGACGTAATTACTGAGTACTGCTGGTACCGTTTATTGTGTTTGTTCTATTTACCCTACATAAGTATGCCATTTAGCAATACATGTAATTGTGATATCAAATGTTTTTTGTTTTCTATTTGGCAGGGAATGTGGTTGTCAATATGAATGTATTTAAATGTAGTCAATGCGAGCATAAGTGTTTAACCGGGAAGATCATTTTTCATGGCCGGTAGCAATACTAAAACCATTACGTAGAATTCTAAAAGACAATTCATGTTTCAAGCACATCACACATTATTCATAGTATAATTCACAACATAAATACTATATTAAGCAAATCGCCCAAATAATGAAGTAAAGTACACCGTAGATTATAGACTTGTATAATTGGGTATATATACACCATTACACTGTGACATATCTACCAGTACATCATGGTATATACCATGAGGTTAGCAAATGACTACCAAGTGTCAGTTATAAATAGTTCATAAAAACAATCAATTTATATTGACTTTATTATGTGAAGTGACTTAACATTTACATAAATATTGTATTGCATTGAGGTGTGACGTCACTCAAGACAACATTCTATTTCACCTAGCCGGTATAGTTACCGACACTTTAAGAGGTATCTGGTACCGTGTTTTCTCACTGATATACGTTGGTTACGTTTTATTCTGTCCAAACGTTCATAAAATAACGCTGACATACGTCAATGACGTTGAATCCAATTCACCAACAGTTGCTATGCTTACGTTTCACTGTTTAGTTTTGAGCAAATCCTGCCCCGGATTCAAGTTGATACATGATTCCATTCTGTACTGTACTTTTATGTCCTGTACTGTTCTGTTCTGTACTGTTCTGTTCTGTATTGTACTGTTCTGTTCTGATCTGTTCTGTATTATACTATTCAGTTCTGATATATATTGTACTGTTCTGTACTGCACTGCACTCTTCTGTACTTTGCTGTACTGTACTGTTCTATTCTGTTCTGTCTTGTTCTGTTCTGTTATGCCTTGTTCTGTTCTGTTCTTGTTCTGTTCTGTCATACCAGCTGTGTTCAATGCTATATGTAGGTGCGGACCCTCCATGAAGACACGGAACAACTGGTGTCACACGCGGTGTAAAACACTTATAAATGAACCGTGAAATGGTCGCACATTCCACAAGAACAATGACACTTCCATTTCTAGTGTATAACGTTCGTTCCCTAACGGCGTTTTATGAGGATGTGTACGCCCCTCCGAGTCTCATAGAAACTTGGTTTGATGAACAACTTGGTCAATGGAATTGTTGTCGATATATAGTAGTTCACAGGGGTTCTGCTCTTGCTTTTTTACTTTATATGTACTTGCACTCCTATACCCGGTGTATATATTGTTTCTATCGATTCCATAAATAGAATGTTTCATGTGTAGTGAGGTGGATTCTAATGTCAGTGACGCCGTGGAAAATATATAATGTTTTATTTAATTACTTATAAATCAACATATAAAATAATTTTTAATACCAACTTTATTTCCCATATTGAAATAATCAGAGACATTTCCTCCGATCTTTAAAATGGGTCAAATACAATTAGTTTACAGGGGGAAATAGATTGATATTGAACTAAACGAGTATAATTATTTACTAAATAGTAGTTATCTTTGTTGTAATGTAATGATCAACAAATCTGGGGTTCATCTGACTGTACATGTCACTGCTAGTCAAACGTTGATTTAACTACAAGACCTTATTCTATATACATGTATGCAGTAGGGTAATATTGTGAGATGGTCACGACAGCGGTAGTTGAGGAAATAACGTGTGCATAGCCATGCATTACATGTTCAATGAAATATTAATTGAAGAATTAATTAGTAACTGATAATAACTTTCCGTGAGCTATCAGTCTCTCTGTGGCAGTACCCGTCAACCAATCAGAATACAACTACGCTTGAAGTTGGGCGTGTGTTTTTATACGATTTACATGAATAGTTCTGCAATATGTATCAGGTGCAATACTTTTGATTAATGGCATGTTTTTCCAAGCAGAAAATTGGAATAGTAAATTCTTGTAAATTTCAGCCCGGCATGAACGGACGGGCCAATAGCAACTTTTCCCAGCGCACTCAATCACCTCCACCACCTCGTCCACCAACGAGGCCAAAGGTCGAGGTCTTCAATCTTGACGACTACAACGATGTTCAGCAGCACGTTTCAAATGTAAGATGAAATAGAAGATGCATGTTATCAGTAGAGTTTATACATACCTACATGTCTACATGACAATATACCAGTGCTAAACTTGACACCATTCATCATCGTCTTCATCTTAAGTTCCGCCACGTGGTACAATACTACAAAACTAAACAATATATATAAATAAAAAAAACAATGGTTTCACTATTTTCACGATGTATTTTTATATACTAGTATATCAATGCCTATGTTTTTTTGTATTTTACATATCGGCCTACATATCCATTACACGTTGATATTATGGGGGCATTAATGAGATGCCTCCTACAAGCAATGTTTGTTTTCTTCATGATGTTAAAAGTAGGTTCAACACATTAAATTAATATTGTGATATATTCCACCATTCCATTAGTGCAATGCAGTAGATACCTGACAAACGCGTTTGAGTCGACATAACATTATAATAAATCGTTTGATCTTTTCTGCACTTTGGCTCATTCTGTAACATCCCTTCACAGGCGCCGTCAAGCTTGTTGATCGGAACTTTCCGGGAGCTGGTCCAGTTCCTTACGGGGAAGCCGGAATGGACGGACATGTTCAAAGTCCGCGCAATATTTCTCTGGCTGACATCCATAGACGTTTATAGCCTCAAGGTAATGAACGACATATTGCAGCGTTTTACTATTATATAGATATACAGGGTCGAGATAACTACATATTTTAGCGTTGTAGCGCCCTGATAATAGTGTTGCTTCTGTATATTACATATAGCTGGCGGACGAGCCCCCAAAACAAACACCAATGGAGTATTTCGCCAAGATCCAGAAGAACCAAGGAAACCACGCTCATCTCTTCTCTGGACTCTGTCAGTAAGTTTTTCAAAGAATTTGCTAACATGCGCTTCAAGGTTTATTAATTCTAATAGCTTTCAATTTGATAATATCTTTGATCAAGCAGTGGTGATTATTATTCAGCAAAATATAAACATTTACACACAATAGTGGGAGCCATATGATCAGATATGCATCCACACCTGTCGCTTCTTTTCCAGAATGGCAAACATCCCGTGTATGATCATCAGTGGCATGAACAAGAGCGCGGCCTACGAGATCGGGAAGAAAGTGGACCGGAAGAGCATGGGGGCGCAGTGGAACGCCGTGTACATCGACGATTCCTGGAGGTTCGTGGACGCCTTCTGGGCCAGCGCATGCGTGGTGGGACGGAAATCCGGGGACTGGACGCTCGTGGACTCAGATGGGAGGCTAGACGAGGAGGAGGAAGCACTGGTTGCCGAAGGTATCACGGAACACAGGGTCAATGAATTTTACTTCCTGCCCGACCCAGACCAACTCATCTGGACCCATTACCCCGACGAGAAACAATGGCAACTACTGGAAAAACCGGTTTCAGTCAAAGAATTTGAGGATCATTTTTATATCCGTGAGCGATTTCACATTATGGCCATGAAAGCTATGTCATCCACTCAACAGAAATGTGTTATTACTACAAAAGATGGAGAGATAAACATTCCTTTTCAACTTCCTACGGAATTGAGTGAACACTTCCGGTTTAAGTACATGCTGTACAAGTCCAGGAGTCAATCTGAGTCAGAAAGTAAAATAGATGCCTTCCTTGACAGATTCGTGTTTTTCGAACATGGTAGGGACATTGTAGATTTCAACCTACGATTCCCAGTTAAAGGAATGTTCAAAATGGACATATACGGACTTGACGTTCGAGAAAGTGATATATTCGACCTAGTGTGTACATACCTTATAACATGCCCGTCACCAAAGAAGAATTGCCTCCCCTTGCCGGACTGCCCTGCGCTAGGTTGGGGCCCCGTGGGGATCACAAAGAAGGCGGGTCTGACTCCTTCTTCCCACGACCGAGCCCTGATCGAGACGAAGGACGGGAATGTTGAAGTGAGGTTCAAGACGGATCAGAAGGTGAAGATCCAGCTGACGCAGAACCTCAAGCACGCTGCCATTGATGACGCTACTCTCAGCAAATACGCTCTGACCAGGATGGAAGACGGGGAGGCCATCGTGAACCTCAGACTGCCACAAAAGGGCGAGTACGCACTGAAGCTCTTCGCCCAGAACGAGGACAAAGACGGAGAGGCCCCTAATGTGTGTAACTATCTCATCCGTTGTACAGGGGTTTCTCAGGCGGGACAGCCCTTCCCCAATTTCGCGGAAGGATTTCTAGGCAAGGGTCCGATCGCTGATAAACTCGGCGTAAAAGCTTTAAGTCACCCAGGAGCAATGATAGAAGCCAAGGACGGAAAAGTGTCGTTGAAATTCAACGCGAAGAACGACGTCGAGATGATATGTGAGATACATTCAAACGATCCCGGAGCCTTGAAGAAAACGGCCGTCGCCACGAAGAACGAAAACGGCGAATGGACATTCGACGTCGATATGCCGAAATCTGGCGAGTACTCCCTCAACGTGTTCGCCCGACAGAAAGGCAACCCGTCACGCATCTACAACGTCCACGGCTACCTTGTGCAGTCCACCGGAAGACCGGGATTCGTTGACGACGAGAAGGACGGAGGAGACGATAGCGACACCGTCGTTCCCACCGAGACCGTGGAAACGTCTGACGGCATCGTCGTGATCCCTGTGCCTCCCGGATGTCACAAAGCCGTGGCCGCCGTCCACAGAAGGAACGCCAACGATCCACCTAGCATGGACCAGATAGAGTTCTACTCCCAGGACGACATGGACCTCGTCAAGGTGGAGATCAAGGAGTACGGGGAGTATCTCCTCAACCTCTACGACATCGACGAAAGCGGCGCCGTAAAGAACGTGGCACGGTACCAGATCAACCGGAAGAGACCAGGGGAACTGTACAACACCAATCTTAAGACGATCATGGAGACTATGAACGAGGAAGGAGGGAAGACTAGCAACGGAAGAGCAATGTCACTCACACCGGAAGAAAGCGAGGATGACAAAAAGAGAAGCTCTGAAGGTAAAAAAAATGGGCATGCATTCATCGTGTATAGATAAACATGCCTTCATGAAATATGTAATTCATTTTATCAAGTTAAATTGTTCATGGATCATTAAACAGTGTTTTTCTCTCATTTCTTCATAAGTTAATAAAGCTCTAATCGTACTTATTTTATAAAAGGTGGAACGCGATACAATACAAGGGGGACAACTCGTAAACAGACGAAAGGTATCGCATGAGCCCCAATGTCGCCATGCATGGTAGTTAGAACTCTGTAGACCAATCGCAGTCGGACTCCCTTATTCCATACGTAATCAGTTCACTGGCCTTCTGACAATCGAGTAGAAACGATAGATTTTCCTCGTTTCCTTTTATAATAAAACTCAGTACCCACTAACACTAGCATTGCATAGTCATTCATTTCAATGCATTCAACCTTCGGTGTAATACAGTACTATCATATGTGACAACAAACATAGAACATTGAGTAAACTATCTACTGATATTATACCAGTTAAAATACACGTACAAATTAAAGTATGTGGTCCTTGGTTCATGTATTCAAACTTGTTTCAAGGTTGTGTTAAAGATAGCATCATACTATGTTGCGTAAACCTGTACTTGTAAGTCTCTGTCTGTATGTGTCTCTTCGTGTGCCATTTAATATTTTCTTCTTCTTCTTCTCTCTCTCTCTCTCTCTCTCTCTCTCTCTCTCTCTCTCTCTCTCTCTCTCTCTCTCTTCCCCCCCCCCCCCTTTAGACAGACTATAATAAGTGTTTATGTTTTGTAAACTGTAATACTGGATAATATCAGCATGTACTTGTATACAAAGTGACTCGTACTAATGTGAAGACTTATTATCAATATACAATTAACCTATAGCATCCTTCTTTCACTTCCTAACGGGCGTTGCTATGCAAATGACCTCTGATATATGTTGATCGCAACGCCGTTAGGCTAGCAAAAGCTCCCTACATTATCTTTTCAGAACAGACCTCAGATAACATTGTTTTATCCCGACTTGCAATCAGACATGTTTAATTGTAGTACTCATGGGGTAGTATATTTCAACTAATATAGCTTTGGTACATATACTTATAAAACTGGTAGAACATATAAAGCCTATCTGTACTAACACGTATTTGTAATGATACTTCAACATAACATCTTCCCAAATTGATATTCGGATAATGCATGTACTTAGATACGCCTGGTATTCCAGTATAGTCACTAAAGAAACCAACAATATTACGTGATTACCTAAACAGTTATTAATACACATGCCACTGGGACGGATTCATATTAATAATCATAATGTTCTGTTATATCGTGTCTTTATCCGTGTAGCTGTGGCTAACCCAGTTATTTATTTATGTGGTTGTATGTTGTTACATTTCGAACGATTCTATATGCAAACAAATATAAATATAAATATATATATATATATATATATATATTATTATTATTATTATTATTATTATTATTATTATTATTACCAATGGATTCATTTTATTATTTTCAATAGCTCAGTATAATTCATTCTTAAATTTCTTAAATATGAATTAATTATTAATTCTTAAAGTTTTTACATCTACAGTACAGAAGGAACACCATATCATCATATTAATATATAGTCTTTCGGGGCATCAGTGAATACTGTGGTGTCGACTGTATTCTCATTCTTTAAGAACCAACCCCAAAGCCTCGTTACATACTCCACTGGTCGTAGCGTATGAAATAAGCACTCAGTGTCTCTGGGTCTCGAGGATGTGGTCTTCCTAGTAATTCTGATCCTGTATTTCCACGTGTTCTATTGCAACAGAAGAGAAGAAGGCCTACATGTGCAAACAGCTACAGAGAGCGATAGACCTGAAGGACGAACGTCAACTGGAAGCAGCTATTGCTGCCTACATGGAACAGAATCCTAACCAGAAGGACGACATCCTAGCCAAGGCCAAGAGGGTGCTGGAAGTCCTCAAAATCAAACAAGGTCAGCACCTCTTTCCCGCCGTAAATCGTGCGTCTTGGGTATTTTATAGCCGTGGTTTATTATTGATCAACGATTCTACTCATACAATAATAATGATCAGCTCCATGAGGTGACCTTATCACCAACCTCAGCAATGGCGTAGTCTTTGGCTAAGTATGGCAGTAAGGCTAATGCCGTTTCGTACAGGAGTTCCCAGGATGTGTAAAAATTAAAGGTTTAGTAGGCAGCCGTCTAATATGTATTTTTGCGGGGCATCGGTAAATACTATCTCTTTTTTTATTACTGTTAATAAAGAACAAGGGGGGAAAAAACAGTCAAGCGAATATGATTATACATACAGATCTTCTAATATTAATTATAAACGTAAAACATGCTAGTGTGTTACGCCCTAATATATCGTTGCATATGTATAAGTTACATATTTTGTGTATAACTGCATGGATGTAAACATAGAATGTATTAGAAATACTAGTATTTGATTTTTTCCTGTATCTTACTATATCAATTCTGATACTAGCAGTTCACCTGCTTTCACGAAATATCTGTTTTTGGAAGAGGACATGTCTGCCTGTCTTTCAAGTAACTACTTGCTTTGACTGTTGACAAATCCCTACTTTTTAAAATCTGTATGTATTGTAGTGTTTTGAGCACACTGTCAAAGTGTGGAATAATGCGCTTTAGAAGTGGCCACTATTATTAGTCTTCTTATTATTATTATTATTACTATTATTACTATTCCCGGTTATTATTATTATTATTACTTTTCCCCGTTATTATTATTATTATTATTATTATTATTACTTTTCCCTGTGCAGAACTGATGGATGCCTCACAGAAGCGCGACCTGGGCGCCCTGGAAAAAGCCATCAAGCGAGCCAAGGAGATGAACACAGACCACCTTCTGGACCTTCAGATAGCCATGGCCTCCAGACTGCACGAGCATCTCGCCAAGATCGAGAAGCTGCGACATGCCGTGCTCAACATGCAGCAGACCACCGTCTCCGAGCTGCGGAACTACTCCAGCCCGCCAGATGGCGTGCACCAAACTATGATGGCAACCTTCCTGTTGCTCGGGCACTCCATGAAAGACCTCAAGGTATGTTGGCGTGGAAGTTAGAAGTTGGGATGTGATGGTAAATGATTGAAGGATAGATGGTAATAATGATAGTAAGTAGATCTATATCGCGCAAGTGTCCGTGCACCAGGACATGCTCGCAGCGCTAGTTGGTAGAGCATTATTCCTTTTGAAGAGTGAACAGGTAGACGTTTGGATGTAAATTGTCCGTGATTAAGAATTAATAGGAGGTCTTGACGGCAGTCCGTGAATGACCGTCAAGGTATGTGGCGGGTAGGTTATATTGTGTTCGTGTATAGGAAATTAATGTATTATGCCACAATATCTAAACCTTGATGGCGAATACTCGTATATCTTTACCTGCAAGTACGTCAGAAGAGGTCTATCACGTGTATCCCGCGGGATAATATTCCACTTTGACTTGTTATAGTAATAGAACAAACTGGAATACAGTATCCCAACCGTTACACACGATGGAAGAGTTCATGCTATTTTATTATCCTGTAATTATTTTGTAGTAGGATATGTTCTTCAACATACATTATTGCTACTACATCACCTACAGTATGTCTATATCGTCAGCGGACTTTCACTCCGCCGTATCGTGTCTAATGCAACTATTCCTCTTCAGAACTGGCGGCACATCCAGGCTTTGATGGGGAAGACGGGCAAGGAGTCCATGATGAGAAAGGTATCCAACTTCAAGCCCAAGGACATTCCCCTGGCCGTGTCGCGATCCGCTAAGAAGGTTCTAGACCCAATCACCAAGGAACACATCCGTGACGTCAGTGCGGGGTCCGCCACCTTCTATATCTGGGTATGTATTCATTGGAAACGGACTGTCTCGACGCCCATTTGATCTATTATGGTGAGGTAGGTTGCCAGCATGTTTTCTTCCTCAGGAAATACAGAATGTTGCGTACCAACATGACACAAAATGACCCTTGAAAACTCGAAATATACTAAAATTATATCTGCGTAGTTACGAAGTAGTAACAGAACGCCCACTGTTATGTTACTATTATGTTACTATTATGTTGAGGTAGGTTGTATTTCAAATGGGAAAAGATTTTAATCTCGCTTTGGTCCAAGGAATTTTGCGTTGTATATGTCATGGTCTGTCATTTTGGTGTCAGACAACGTGCGGTGTCTACAAACCGTTGTGATGTTGAGGTAACAGTAATGTAATAACACTTGAAAGATTTTGATAACAACAATAGAATACGATGGCCATGTAATCAATGAATCAATTACACCAAGGATTTGCCTTGCCTGTAGGATAGGGGAAGTAACTCTGTGACATTAGCATTCATAGTAGTAGTAGTAATAGTAGTAGTAGTAGTAGTAGTAGTAATAGTAGTAGTAGTAGTAGTTGTAGTAGTAGTAGTA
>JAUTBT010001588.1:0-10571 GCA_032361225.1 Lepetodrilus schrolli
GTTGTCGCATTTGTGTCTAAATGCTTGAGGTCGCATTAAATTAGTGACGCATTAATTTCCTGATTTACAGTATATGATCTATATATAAAAGTCCTTATTGAACTTGCGACTACAGTATGTATTGGCCATCTACGTGTGTTGACAGGTTTATATCTGCTTCTTTGAGGACTCTTTATACACTTGGGATTTCTACCGCTATAAAAGTCTACATGGCAATACCTTCACAGTATCACGGGAGTGGATGTATGTGTTGTATATTAATATATAATGTAGATGTGGGTATGTTGTGAATGGACTAACACACTTTCATAGTTCTCGCAAACAATAGCGTAAACATTCAATTCCTGGTCCATTGTATCTCGGAGACTAAACAGATATAAATAATAATAATGTGCCTATTTATCCACATATATATTGTTCTCATAGCGCTACATTATTACCCCGGTCAATGGATTTGCGTACACTGAATTTCCTTCTCAACTGCCTGGGGAATATACAACCCAAGCTGCCGTTCAAGGCGCTACAAGGTAATCATTCACATGTCCATCTCATCCTTCCAGGTACCCATTCTCTGCTGGGTGAACAGAGGCATTATCGAAATGAGCCACTTGCCTAAGGTGACACCACAAGTTTTTCAGCCTGTGAGTCAGTGTGGGGCAGGAACGAATCCTAGATACGATCAGGTTCTCGGTCACCCATCCACGAACCAGCCAAGCTCGGACGTGCTTTACTTTAACCTGAGCGGTCAGCCGTGCAATGCAACCAAATTAGTTTTATTTATTATAATTTCACACGACAAATAACATTGAAATATGCATGTATTTACAGCATATTCAAGACAATCCTACACAAATATGCACTACATTATTCTAAATATGTGTGACAGAATAATGTGTATATATTTGCATTGGAATGGTGAACATATACGTCGGCTGATAACTGACAATTTTGTCTTCAAGCCTAAATCGGCTGAACAATAAAATGTTATTTTACAATAATATTTGACGTAAACTGACAGAAATAAAAGGGTTAATACCAAATATAATTATTATTTACAAGTATGTCTTTAATTTGTCATCCTCTACCTGAGAGAGTGATCCACTCGTTCTATTGAATGAAGGTAGTGTAGTTATACGAACTGTTGGTAGAGGATGGTTTTTTGTATACATTTTGTATTTTAGAAAAAAGAAAAGATTGCAGAAGTTGCCCAATAGAAAGACAGTGGCATTTTTTTTGGTCACAGGAAAATAATATCTGTATTGAAATCACTTTCGTTAAAAATGTTATTCTGTTACAAACGTTTAATACACGTGACACAGGGTCTTTACATTTCAGTAAAACATTATGCACAATAATAACCTTATAATATATAACCAACATCAAAATAACCTTACGATGCGCTTCTAGTCTTTTCAGATAAATACATTCGCGCTCACGTTGAACAGCTATGAATCACAAAGCACTGCTAGAGCGAATCCAATGGACTCCAGCCGAGATGCGTTAAGGTCCAGTTATCAATAATAACGGGTAGCTTGGTTTGACAGTGTATGCTTGTTACGGGTGTATGA
This sequence comes from Lepetodrilus schrolli, assembly GCA_032361225.1. Taxonomy (NCBI): domain Eukaryota; kingdom Metazoa; phylum Mollusca; class Gastropoda; order Lepetellida; family Lepetodrilidae; genus Lepetodrilus; species Lepetodrilus schrolli. The sequence goes on from JAUTBT010001588.1 coordinate 1,569, forward strand.
TACCTATACAGAAGGTATAGGGTATATACACATAGCTGAATCGGCCCAGGGGCCCGTTGCACAGAACAGTTGTAGCTACAATTGATTGTAAGTGAGATTTTCGGAACCTGCTACAAATGTAAGTCTGATTGCATGAACCCCTTTTATCGCTACAGTCGTTTTAGCAAAGTTACCATAATATCAAGTATTATAGCGACAAAAGTGTTTTATACAATGGGATTACACGTGTAGATGGTTGGGATTTTTTAACTTACAATCAATTGTAGCATCAAGTGTTCTGTGCAACGGGCCCCAGGTGTCCAGCGATGACTAAGAAACTGATTGAAATAGATTTATATGTGTTGTGCATCACGTGATATTTAACTTACATAGGAAAATAAATATGAATAGATATTGACCAAGGTGATGCCATGAGTGTATGGGAGTGTGATTATGTATGATTGTAAGTAAATGTACAATGAAGATGGAGAGACGGGGGTGTTGGGGGTGGAGGAGTGGTCAGAGAAGAGGGGAGGGGTCAGAGAAGAGGGTAGGGGGTCAGAGAAGAGGGGAGGCGTCAGAGAAGGTGGGAGGGAAGGATAGTGAAAGGGCTTAGGCCCGGGAAGCCGACACAAGGTGTTAGATACGGTTGATCACACATTCGCATGTCGACAAAATGGGATTATTATTTCTACGGTTGCACTATGGTTAACTGTAACTATCCACCTCTATTAAATAAAATTGCAAATTTTGTAACATATGGACTAATACTATTACAATAGTCCTTATACTATTATGTATTGAAATATGTTCTAATAATTGTATAAATAATTGTATTATATATTGTATTTGTTGTATGTTCTCTATGTCACTCTATGTGAATTTTGTCTGTCTGTCTGTCTGTCTGTTAACACCCAAAGTTAGTCACACCTTACGTTAAAATATTTAATAGACAAAAAACGTATTGTACATGGGTGGCATCGATGCAGTGGTGATTACCGTTAGGTGCTTAATGTCCGCAACGGATTTCTGAACCTAAAACGGCTAGAGAAACATACCCGTTAAGTTTATCAAATTTACGAGAATAAGTACAACGGACAATAGGTTTAATTTACAAGTTTTTAGAGTAGTGTTTTATATAATATATATAATATATATTTATGAAATTTACTAACTATATTAATTTTGCATTACCTTTATGTCTATAACGACAATGTATCACCGCGGCATGTATCAAACGAAAAAAAGGATGTCTGCGTCCCGGGATTTGTTTTTGTATGTTTCACACCTAGTGTCGGCGTCCCGGACCTACACCAGGGGGAAATAGGTAGTGGATGAGAGAAGGATGGAGAGAGAAGGGGGTGAGAGAAATGAAGGTGCCATAGGCAGACGGAAGGAGGAAGAGAGTGGAGGGAGAAAGAGAAAATGGATGAAGATAGAAGGAAGAAAATTAGGAAGGAGGGAGCGAGAGAGAGAGGGGGAGGGAGAGAGGGGGAGAGAGGGGGGATGGCGAGAGATGGATGGAAAGACAGAGCGAAGGGAGAAGGGATGAAGAAGATAATGGACTGAAGGACGATGGAGCGAGCGAGAACGGAGGCGGTAGGGATTTAACCATATTTCCACTTTATTTTCAAAACATAAAAATAACAGGTCTGAGATATAATACGGTTATTAACATTTCACGTGATCCACGCGATTTCATTCATGGCTTGCCATCTTTCATATCACTGTCACGTGTCGTGCTCCTCTGTCATTATAGAACACATTGTGTACCTGGGACTATTATATCACCAACAAAGAAGTATATTATACATGCATACATATTTATATATAAAAGAAGGTGAGAAACAATTAAAGAGTATACGTACATGTTTATGGCAAAAATATTTACAACTTAAATCTGATTCAAACAACACATACATGTAGTATATACATACACGGTACAAAATTTAATATGTAACCCTTTAAATATATTTCCAATATATATAATGACTCATGTATTTTAATAAAGCGTAGTCATATACATGTACATTAGAACATCTTCCATTACTCTAGTTTAGGCTAACTATACAGATTGTAGGTGCGCTTCAGATTTGTAGGAACATTGCCATTAGTCATTGCGAGTTTGATATACAATATTCACAAGGTATTCAAGGATATTACATACGCTATCCAACTTTGAATGCATGTTATCAAGTCATCCGACTTGCTTCAGTAAGACTGAGTTACTTGTCTGTCTGAGTCGCCTGAGCATCTAAACCACATTCTGTTGACAGTGCAACATGATCATTGTGCTCTTACATTGGCGCCCAACGAGGATTTCGATTAGTTTATTTTTAGACGGGCTGTTCTTATAGAATTGACCCACTATGCCTAGTTACAATGAATGTGAAGTACTAATCGCCGAGTTAATATTACGGAGGTAGATAAGTAATTTTGAAAATACCCATTATGTTCGATAACTTTGTTTCGAAATCGAGAGTTTCGTTCCAAGATAAAAAAATAAATCGAGAGTTTCGTTCCAAGATAAAAAAAAAAATTTTTAGGATTACCATTAGGATTCAATGATAATTTTAGTGGGAAAAAATAGTTCTTATGAAAAATAATAACATTCTCTTAGTAATTGCTTAGTGCGATGGAAAGGTTGGTAATATATTAATGATATGTTGTTCTAGATCGGCCTAACTTGAGTCGGAGCCAGTTGTGTGGAGCATAGCACGTGACTGTAAATTCCCTGGAAAAAGGACCTTGTATTCGTCCACGACCCTGCAGAGCGAATTAAAATATGAGTTGAAACAAAGTAGGTCTATAATAACACTAGATAAATTAAATTATTTATAAAATGATAATACATGTAATGTAGATCCAAACTTATATATATATATAATGTGGGGTGATAATATCATGCAAATCATACATTTCTATGTGTGGTGATATATTTGGTTATAATTTCTAGATGATACGATGTTTTCTGCAGTATTTCAGACATAAAGAGATGATAGAAGAGGGAAGGACCAGCAACAAGAGACATGCACGTACAAGCGACTCTCCAACCTCCATGTATTCCAATTCAAACAAAATACCTCGGACGCATTCTTCTGTCCAGTTAACTCAAACGGTATGTCTATGTCCATAGTAATCCGCGGACACTCACCGATTTATCAAAAGACACGTGGCTTTTGTACGTGTTCCCGAGTTTCCAGTGGATACTCTTGACGGACATGGCAGCCGACGGAATTCTACTGGCAGTAGGGGTGGGGGTTGGTCCATTGGGTCCATTGGGTCCCACACCGTCGACGTCGTGGGAGTGCCGTGCCATCTCCATTAAACTGTAAAGGTAGCATTAAAAGGAAAGTTATTATCACTAGCAGGTTCGAAACAGACTCGGTGACTGTTATTACGCTACAGCACTTAATCTGTGATTTATAGAACTAGTAAGCCCATGTACATGTACTCCCAGGGTTCTCCTATAAACGGCATAACGCCAAGGTAACCTGTTTAGACTTAACAATGATGTAATTTTCGACTAAGGTTGGAAGTAAGCTACCTTAGAATTACGCTGCTTCATACAGGATAGCCCAGGGATTATATCACATAACTTCTATATCAGAATAATCTTATTAAAGACAACAACATTTTTTCCCCCAATCTCCATCTACAATTTGAGCTTGAGGATGAAATCGTGCTCAAAAGGTTTCGTAACCTTGGGGTCTGGTAACTGCGGTATCTACAGCTGACCTTGTGTACATGGAGTATGCGTTCTTGGATCTGTAGAAGGACTTGGTGGGCAGGCTGGATGACGGGTGGAACTGTGGCAGAGCCGTGGATTGCAAAGGTTGAGGAACACGTGCGTTGTTCTGGAGAGGGACCTTGTTGACGTATGGCGTCAGCGCAGGAACTCTGCAATATTTAGAGCAGACGACTTCGTTTCTATAGGCGCATTCATTGCCACAGATCTAGATATTGTCTTCAAACCTTTGAAGAGAGTAGGTAGTAATAAACAGGTCAAGATCGAGATGTCCTTTGATATCATGGATACTGTCATTTCAACGTAATTTTCTGTAATTTAGGGAATCTGCCGATAGACTAGAAATGGCCTGTTGCGTCTTTGAAATGCACATTCATTTGTTGTTGGTACAACCTCTTGTATTGAATGATTTAGCATGTGTTGTACAAATACATCCAATTTAAGAGACATGTATATTACATGCATTATTATAACGTTTACTATCTAAGGACAAGCCGTGATATACATAAAATAATCTTGAAAGTGGCTATAAACCACAATTAAAAAATAACAAGAATTTAAAACAATATTTAAGAAAAGAAATCTACTTTAAATTCTGAAACAGGACTTGGGACATTTGCTATTTAAGCTCGATTAAAATTCATGAAGTTTCTTTTTCCGAAATGCAATAATATATCTCTAGATTTATAGATACACTTGTAATAATTTGTATATTTTCTTATTAGTCCTTATGATTAAATACTGCTATTTTAAAATCATTAATAAGGCACAATGTTAGATATTTGTAAGGAGATACTATTTTGATATTCTTATTTAACATTGCTAAACTGTTTCACTATCGTATAGTGTATGTAGACATCAAACAAAAACATTAATTAGCTTTAGAAAATGGCATTGAGACGATTAGATCACGCATATTACATAATATGCGTTATTTTCTGAATGAGTGCCTCTCCCTAAATAGGATTAGGAAGCATTTATGAAATCATATCTACTATTATATCTGGTTACTGTATATTGGCAGCAGGGTAAGCTATATGTGGACCTCAATAAGTAATCCATTGCCACATGGCATATCTGCCGTCCATGCACGTACAGCTTTTTGCACTCAATTAAATTTCATGTGTAGCAGTATGGTAAATCTGGTGGCTTCTACTATAAATTAGTTCATCAAAATGATTTTATATTAAAAATACATGTATACTGTATCATTGTGTACACAGTATCTGAGCCCGACTGTACCTTCTGACCTGTTCATATCCGAACCTGCCCCACATCTTTAGGGTGGTATCATCCTCAGGGCGCTGTTCCTCCCTGGGGGTAATGTTCGGGGTGACCCTGGGTGATATGCGTGGGAGGCGGTAGGGCACTGATGGTCTAGGATGCTCTTCCGCAATGTCGATACTCGACGGGAGCGCCCAGTTCTCTCGGTCAGATAAATGCAGTGGTTTGCCATTTCTGTGGAAATCAATAGATAAAAGCTGATTGACATTGAAACGGCAGTAAAATACTGCGAGATATAATGAAGGAATGAAGGAAGGATATAGAAGGAAAAGGACAGAGGAGAGCGTTTATAATAGTCAGAAACGTCGTATTGAACAGGGTGTATACACTTGAAAGTTGACCCCCGTATATCCTTACAAAACAGTCCATGTGGCAGGATAAAGGGCTCAATAAAATTACCTACATGCATGTCTGATTAAAGCTTTAGATAATGCATGCAAACATTCTGCATGCATGGCGCAGAGCTAGCTAATGCATACCTTAAATAGAACAACATACAGTCATTATAGCACACACGGTGTGCTTTACGATATTACGTGAGCCATATTATCATTGTAAGTGATTCAGTGACGGCTGAAAGACGACCTACAGAGATTCGAGTACATGTCCTCTATAAGCTGGTTTTGTGCACAGCACAGGTTCCGCGATGAGCTTGCTAAATGCTGGAATATGTCCTCTATTGACAGCTTTCGTGCCCAATACAGGATCCGTCACCGGCGTGTTAGACGGGATGTGTCCTCTGTTCGCACCTTTGGTGCCCAACACTGGATCCGTCAGAAACTTGCTAGATGTTGGGATTTGTCCTTTATAGGTCGATTTAGAACCCCAAACTGGTTCCGTTATGAACGTGTTAGATATATGTCCTTTGTAGTCAGCTTTGGTGCCTGATGCTGGCTCAGTTATGAGCGTTTTTGATGGCGGTAGTTGTCCTCTGTTTTCAGGTTTGGTGCCCAAAATTGGGTCCGTTATGAACGTGCTAGATGGCGGTATGTGTCCCCTGTATGCCGATTTCGTGCCAAAAACTGGGTCCATTGTCGGCGTGTTTGATGGTGGGATTCGTCCTCTGTTGTCAGGTTTGCTGTCCGACATTGGCTCCGATATGAACGTCAGTGGTATGTGGTCGGTTGACATGCTCAATATTCACTGGTCTGCGTAAACATGCAATGTAATTTAATTTCAAAATGTATCTAAGCAACTCCGTATTCACATAGACTGCAAACTAGGTGATTTCTGCTGTATTAAGTGGTTGATGATGTCATGTTTCTTCTGTGAATCATTCACAAGGCGTCTAAAAATAACAACAGTTTCAAATTTTGATAATTTCTCACTTGTCTTGACTTGAAACCTGTTCCAAATCCATACTTGTAGCCTGATCACAGCAATTCAGTTGAAGGTACTGGCACATTAAAAATCACATGATTTCCGTGATAATTAAACGTTGAAGCCTTCATGTTTCAACTTAGAACACACTAGAATATACCTACACCGTCCACTCAACATAGGCCCACGCCATTAGCCGATGGATTAGTTTAACGCCAAAAGAACTGCTGGATCGTATTTCAGTGTTCTAGTGCTATCACATTAATATCAACGGGTTCACGGGGGACTTCAATTCAAAATACAAGCGTAGACTCCGGTGTTATCCTACACCAGTACCACGGTTCATGTGGGTAAACAACCGGTTCGAGGACAACGTCAAGCATGTCGCAGCTCCAGTATACGTGCAGCACTGTGCTTGGACGTAACACCACTAGCTTGTCTACAGCGCGTTCGAGACAACCCTCTTTATATACAGTACCTCGCACACGGCTGGCTGGGCTAGAGTTCCTAATTAGCTAGATTTGTTACGGTTATGTCTTAGACTTAGTTATAAAGTATTACATTCGTAGGTACGAGTGTGCGCACGTATTTACTTCCATGTCGAATTTGAGGTCAATGATACCATTACATAGTGTTGAAATTGTTATGTGTAATTGCATGTCTCATATACGAATAGAGTACACGTTTAATCTAGTATAAGGAATAGCTTCAGCTTATGGTTTCAGCTGTAATTGAGTAAGCTGGTCGATGTCAACCATGTAAATTGATACTACCTTCAGTTCATTCTGATCTTACAATTCTCGTGCATTATCCACAAATAAATCCATTATTCAGACACGCCTGTTGTTGGCGCATGACCTCAAGTCAAAAGAAACTTTTATAGATTTGATTTTATAAATGTCTGAGAAGTCATATGGAAATCTCTACGCCATCTAAATCGCCTGGTACGTGCTCATGTCGTGGAATGCACGTATATTGTATATAGCAGATTGATTTTCGATATTTCTCTGTGTGCCATGTCATAGATCAAGGTTTGTGAAAAGAGTGGTGAATCAATGTAGATTATAGATTATGCCCACACTTTGTTGTGATTTAGTCATGTGGTCTATTGTTACCACTGGACGGCTTGGAATTTATAATGACGCAGTGGATACATATTCCTGCAATGTTTTGCAGTAGTTGCTGCTATTAATATGTACCAACCACCTTCCTTCCTTCAACGCCTCTCCATCTCCCTCTCCCTCTCTCTCTCTCTCTCTCTCTCTCTCTCTCTCTCTCTCTCTCTCTGGACTTTTAATATATATATGTTAACATCTTAATCACAAACTCGACAGACAACTTAATCAAATAATAGTTTTAATTATCGGCTCGTGTCTGGGGTATTGTGGTAAGCGAGCGATTAACTACTCAAACTGCAACATAGATAAGACAAGCGCTTTCAGTGTGTATTGTTGACGATATAGTTCTAGGTGACGGTTGTGGACTGCAGTTCGTTCTGCGTGACCGTTAATACATGTACAAGCATAAGCTTCCTCGTTGTTGATATATGGACTAGAGAGGGTTTTCAAGGTTAAAGCATGAACGGGTAAGGGTCATATATCAGTATAGGTGTCATTTGTGTAACAAGACTTCGATTGTAAGAGGTGGTATTATTTATCGTAAAATATATCTAATGGTTAGATCGACCTGCCAGGAATGTATACATGAGGACAGGATACTGATATTGCTGCATACATAATGATTACCTCTCCAGAAAGAGGTATGTACGTCATATTGCAAACATTTGCAGCAAATTCCAGTAGAAAGGCCCATCATCTACACCCACACCCACCTCTTAGGCTACTGTAAAAGATGGGACAATTATTCTGTTACGTGTTAGGATAGACTGGCACGCAATAGCTATGCATACACCGAATATGTATTGTGCATCACGTTCATCAAACATACCATATACACCTTTACACATGAACTATTAGTCTATACGTACTTACCCGTTCTGTAGTACGATTGAATATATAGTTCAATACAGTTCGTAATCAGGTATACAATTCACACACGCAACGAGCTCGGAACTGCGTCAGGTTGAATTCTAATGTTACCATCCATGAACGTACCTGTTATTTCTTGCTCCCCAGCTGGGCAGACCTTGGTGTCGGGTGGACATGACACCCTCCGAGTCTGAGGGCATCACACTCGCTGATACCGAGGACATCAATATCGCTCTGTGTTCTGCATGTCAAGTATTCAAGGTGTGGAGGCTCCCTCTGTGGTTCTCCGAGAGCAGGGCATTTAATACATTAATTGTCACATCGATGTCAAATCAGCCGTCACCTGTGTTGTTATTGACAGTGTCTTGCCGTTGTCATGTAATCAGCACTAAAGACCATTGCACGGGAGGTAACTGCTTTTTTCAGATCATGATAATAACGTTGCGTGATGTAAGTATTTAGTATTCGAATACTAGTAGGTTACGGGAGAGTCAGTTTGCGGTTGATGTAATGCTAGTCTTCATAAAAACTCACTTAACCCCATGGTGAATTCTAGTAGGATCATGTAATTGTCAAACACCGATAAATGATTGTAGTCAATGTTGATACCAGTAATAGATATATGTGCGCACTACGCACTGACGACGCGTGTGTATTTGATAGCTACCAGGTATTTCACGTAAA
>JAUTBT010001589.1:0-10570 GCA_032361225.1 Lepetodrilus schrolli
TTAATTTATTCAACCATACGTATTTACAGTACATGGTAAGGGACGTCACTCGTGCCTATACAAATAGTCACGAGTTATGGCCCTTACTAGGAAGTGCATGAAGCGATACACCTCAAATTCTTGTTAGTCATTCGTGTGTTCCCCGGTAGCGCAGTCGGTTAGGCGCTTGGCTCAGACACTGTAACTTGCAGGTTGGCGCAGGTTCGATTCCCGGTTGGAATAAAATTAAATAAATCTTTCATTTCTGAAAAGGATGAAATTTGAGAACGGAATGTTTTCTCAATAATAAAGATGGGAGAAGAAAACATGAAATAAAAGGGGGGGTGCGGGCGGAAATCTTTCCAAACTGTTGCTGGTTTTAACATAAACCAGGCCCCTGTTCCACAACGATTGGAGCACTATGAAGGTTGCGACTCATAGCGCTAAGATCGTTCTATGGAACGGGAAACTGGGTTCGACAGTCAGGATTGTCCGCCTGCCTGTGACATGTATTACACACAGGCGGACAAGTGAAATAGCCAGGGCTCTGATGCTCAGAACAGTTGTAGCTGTAATTAATAATATTAATATATGCATTTGTAGAGTGCGCCATTTACAGTTACACAATTGATTGAAAGTAAAATTTTAGGTTCATTGCATAAAACACTTCTATAATAGCCAGAGATAAGTAGTGAGCAGGCCAGTATTTATAGTGCTTACCAAATGGTTGCAGGGAAATAAATTACTTTCGGTTTCAGTCTGCTATACCTGACCTAGAAGCAAAAACCTCTAGAAGCTTGCTTCTCCAGATATTGATCTAGAAGCTTGCTTGTACGTAGGTCATGTTTATGGCCAGGTAGTGGCATTGCTGTGCTAATGTAGATGGACTGGCTATAACCTTTGTACACCGCTGTCAAACGCAGCTTTGATGATTTCAAACTCTTTGGATTCTCTCAATTTCCTACAACTGTAATCGAAATTTGTGCACGAATTAATCCGAAGTTTCAGCAGCAAAATGAATGCTAATTGTGCTTCAGTGTATTCCATATTATTTTAAATGGCGTGTTTCTGATCAAAGTTGAAACATAGTATACAATGGTTTGAAATATCTTGTTGCATTTCAGGATCAACATGGTCTGGGGTCAAGGGCAGAACGAGTCTGGCTACAGGTCTGGCAACATGTCCAACATGGGCGGGGGGATGGGCATGGGCAACATGAGCATGGTGGGCCGGGGCATCCTGGGCGAGTCTCCGGGGACCACCGGGATGGGTATGGGCAGCTTCGGGGGCATGATGGGATCGGGCAGCAGCGGGGGAGGTGGAGACAACTTTGATACGATGATGCAGCAGCGACGTCTACAGCAGCAGCTGAACCTGCGGGAGTCGCAGCTGGCCCTGGCCAGCAACCTGCTGCAGAAGCAGAACCAGCTTATGATGGACGTCGGCTACACAGGGCCCGGACCCAATATGGGCCCAATGATGCCGATGGGGGGCCCAGGCGACATGTCTCGGCCCATGATACCCTCCCTGCTGGACATGCCTCAAGGCAGGCAAGGCAAACGAATGGTGCCAATGGGTAGAGAGCCAGACATCAAGCGCCGCCGTCGTCGCTCTGTAAGTATTTGTCACGATTCTGGTGGAATATGTAGAATAGATGTCTAATTTTCCTTTTTTTGTTTTTAATCTCCTTTTATTTTTTTTTGCTGTATGCATATATCAAATGTATGGGATTGTTATTTCTACAGACATGATGCAAGATGTGTGGTGTTTTCTATTGGATGGCTCTAGTGGACATTTTCCTATTCGCAGGAATGGCAATTTTCCGCGGAAATCCGCCGATTTATTTGTTCAGTGTTCGATATATTTCCACTGGGCATGACTTGGTCTCGGCAGACCACGGGCTTAGTTTCCGCTGAAATCAGAATTGTCTGTTACCATGCCTGTACGTGTCACAAAGGATGATCTGTGGAGATTTACGACTTGGACGAACTAGTCTCTGTCCGAGACAAACATTCAAAGATCCTGTGGTACATTTGACATGACTTCACGTTTCGCAATAGTTATTGGTGGAAGTGGTGGAAGATCCATTCAAACGGGAGACATGTTGCTGTTTCCTTCTTGCATCACATTGTTGACGGACTGCAACGGATATTTCAACACGTATTGGCGTATAAAATCTTTTCAGGAAAGTCGTGGGATTTTATTCTCGTGAGAGGGGCTGCCGTTTAATCTTTTCATACTGAACGCCCATGTACCTTGTTTGTACCTTTCCTAATGCACAGATGCAGAACTAGCAAATTTGTTCATAATGATTTCTAATTGATATTTATTTCTCCCTCCTGCGCCAGCATGATCTAAACCATTTTGGTTATTTCAGTGAGCGAATTGTTGCTCAACATCACTGCAGGAATTTTCCACCCGTTTTTTTTTATTTTTACAAACTTTTATTCTCGATATGCCACCTGTTCATTCCAATTTACTCGATTCATTATTCATCTGTATTTGCAAGAGTACAATTGCTCTACAGGCATGTGCTTACTGAATCTTGGTGGTGTATTGTTAATCGTGGATTTCAAGGAAGATATGTGCAATATTTCCTGTCCGCAAATCCAGCTTGGATCGAGCAGTAATATTGAGCATGTGCTAAGATATTGAGAGCACATTTTCGTCACATTGATTGGTCGGAAGACTTTTAACCCTTTTGAAAATGCCTTCACATTCTAGCAGATTCATGGATGGCTTGAGAGTTGCCTCCCTTTGCTATTTGACCACCTTCTGTAGATGTTCGTACACCGATCCTGATTTCAGTCTTCTCCAAGTAGTATGCAGAGGGAGAGAGGTCACAACACCGACTATGATCGTCGATCTGATAATCGAGACCGATTTTCACCTGTTCGAAGACGCGACGACGATGGAAGAGTTCGGCCAGGCCGATACAGCCGATGGGATTCAGGTAATCTTGTGAAGTTAGAACCATTGGACACGGGACTGTTTGCCAGTAACATGGGTACAAGTCTGTTTGCCGTACCACTTTTTAAAAATTTATTGCAGATCTCTGCGAGATATGGACTAGTTTCCAAATATATATTTCTGTGTTCTGGTATATTCATGATGCATGTGGCGATATTGAGAATGAGTGCGAGTAATTTCTTGCTTAACATCGCTGCAGGAATCTTCAGTCATACGCGACAACGACATTTTAAAATGTGTTTTCCACGAATTTCATTGGATTTCATCATGAATTGCTTGATATGTCATAATAAATATAAAGCATTATCATTTAATAATTTTTGTGTACCAAAAATTATGGAAATAGACAAGCTGTGTCATTGTTACCACGCTAACTGTTTCAATGCTGTATGTTTTTGGCACTGACGTCGGCTGTGTACCGGCTTTTTTCGACACCCTTCACCTTGGTACTGTCATTATTCATTTCAGTAGTCCATACACATATTTGGTATCAAATTAAAGATTAGCATTTGGACTAGAAGCTAGATAAAATACATCGATATGTTTAGTACTTGTGATGGAATCAAGTAAAGAACACGGGGCTCGTCGCAATATTTAGAAAAACGGTGCACAATTGAATTGTCACTGTGATGACTGGTTACATCAGTTTTCTAATTATGATAAAAATAAATGCAGCAATCAAAGGGAAGCAACTCATGTTAGCTTAATGATTACTCCATTCGCCTTGCACTCCATAATGAGGACTTGGATCAACACGTTTATGAGTGCTGTTGGCGAGACCACCACATAAGTGATTTGTATTGAAAGAGTTAATTCCCGTTAGCAGTGAGGTTGAGGTACGCGAAGAAAATGAAAGTTTTCTGTGCATAATTTCATCTTATTTTCACATTCTGAAGATTTGAGTATTTGGCATATGCCAAACATTTCTTTTATTTGTTCACATTGTGGAATGACGAATACATATTTATTTACTAATTTCCATATTCACACAAATGATATTGAGATGAAGAATATATAATGTTTTTGATTTGAATTTATTTTAAAATACAAAGATATAGGAATTTATAGTATTGTGGTATTTTGTAATGATTTGGCGAGTTGAATATTTGACTTATTTTCAGTGGAAATTTAATTATTGTTCTAGTTTCTGCCTGTAATAATAGTATGCTAGGTTCAGGCAATTTTTTCGTTATCCAATTTGAGTTGTACATTCTTTTTAGCATGTCTGAACTGGATATAGAATTCAACATGGTTCCCTGCAATTTCCATTTCTACTGTGGCTTTTATCTGCTGTATTGAACTTTGCATCTTCTTTCAAGTGGTAAAATATGCAAAATGAAGTCTGCCTTGATTTAATACTGAAACATTGAAATGTTCGAAAGGTCGCGGTTTCGATCCCTGGTCGCGTCATACCAAAATACCTTAAAAGATGGTACTTGTTGTTACCCTGCTTGTCGCTCAGCATTTAAGGGGTAAAACAAGGACTAGTTGGCTCGGAGTCAATATACTGTGTCTGAGTGGGCATGATATACCTCCAAGTGAGCTAGCACTATACAAAAAAAATGGTGGGAATCTAGACTAGTACAAGCAGTACATATCCATGCATGCAAGCCATGATGTGAGTGAAAAAATCTTGAAAGTGGCTTTAAACGCCAAATCAACCAACCAAACTAATTGTATTTATATTATTGAACATTTGGTATTTTTTCTCCTTTGGCTACCATCATCTTAAAACTTTATTTGAAATGCCAATTCTTATTTGTAGCGCCACAAGAATATTGCCATATCATTCAGTCTGTACATCCTGATATACTACTCATTAGTAATGAGACGCATTTGCTCCGACTGCCACTATTCAGTAATCTTTCTTGTGCCATTGTTCTTCATAAGTCACATTATGACTTGAGAGGAAGGGATCGTTTGAGAGGCATCGCCTGTCAAGACTACAACTTGAGTGGCTGGAGTTTGAATCCGGGCAGGGGAGAACAGTTCCATGTGTTATAGGGGCCATTCCTTTCACCGCAGTACAGTGTTTGGAGTACTCCGGACAGACAGTTTTGTCAAAGGAACGAACTGCACACTGCCCGGAAACTCCGGTGTGTACTTGCCAGGTGGTACAGACCGCAGTGTGTACTTGCCAGGTGGTACAGACCACAGTGTCTAGTACAATGACGTCTCACTTCTAAGGGCACTCTTTGCCGCCATCTTGCTTGTGCGAGACGTGCACGCGCATTTCCTTTCACTCGGTACAGTGACGTCGCATATCTCTCCGAGAACACTTTGCACAGTTGAAAGGAAAGAGGCCTTGGATTGATGGAAATTGTCACGGTTGGGTTTAACATGGTTAATGGTTTCAGCTGCGACTTCTTGGTTCTTCTCCTACCATAAACATTTTCCATTATATTTTTGCAAGCTCACTGGAAAACATCATATATGAAATGACTGGCATTCCATGTTTGCACATCTCTTAATATCCAACTTTATTGACAAACTGAGCTACAAAACTTTGTGTAATTGAAATTTTAATGCACCTTTGACAGTTTCAGAGTTGTCAATTTCTCGTATTTATGGCAGTGGATATTTCTTCCACAGTCAGTGACAATACAGTTTACAATTTTTCTTTTCTTTTTCTTTTTAACCTTTTAACACGATATACATGCATTACATATGCACACATGTACATCAACTATGTCTAGTTAACCTATTTTATTTTTGTGTTGTCGACATATCTTTTAGATTTTCATACAACAATACCTGTACTAGCATTGCTGACACTATTTCAGTCGGTGATCAAGTACATTTTGTTCTATTCAGACTTGCTGGAAATGTTGACTGTTTTCATGACTTGTACATAGACTGGAGCCGACTGTTGTCTTCAATTGTAGGTGGGAGGCGGAGGACGAGGACCAACTCTGAAGAATACGATCCTGCAAATCCAACAGGAGATGACGTAAGAATATCATTAATAATATACCGGGATGAGAATTTTAAGCCCTTAACAAACAACATGACTAAATTGTAATACAATTTAAACAAATATACATACAAGAAATTGAACAAGTAACCTTCAATGTACCATTGGCTAAGCAATTTTATTACCTATATTAAATACATACATGTACAATGTAACTTGCCCACAATTTTGGCTTCTATATCAAATTTGTTTCACATTTTGTATTCCCGCTTTCTATCACTAATTCCAATCCGTTTTTTCTTAGATTTTCTTATGTAACTTTGTAAGACGTGGCCAAGCACTAGTTTATGTTCAATTCATTGATTTGTGACCTGTTGTATTATCTTCAGATGCCGGGCTTGGAACCAGCAGATGATGGCCACAGAATGGGTGTAAGACAGGTAGGGTGATCAAGATTGTCTGCAGTATGTATGGGGATGTTGTAGATGTATGTATGGGGTGTTGTATATGTATGTATGGGGTGTTGTAGATGTATGTATGGGGTGTTGTAGATGTATGTATGGGGGTGTTGTATATGTATGTATGGGGTGTTGTAGCATGGTCAGGGCTTGCCATTGTATTGGACACAGTAGAAATTGCCTGCCACCATTGCCTGACCACAGCTATATTGTCGAGGAGCATTGTGAAATCACTTTTAATAACCAGCCTGCTTGAAAATTATTGACTACTGAATGTATTGTTTGCCACATTAATATGTTCAATTTCAATGCAAAATACAACTCGTAAATGCAGTTTCCCAACCCAACAATATTAGCATCTACTTTTAATCTTGCCTTTTTATAGTGTTAAAGTGTTTTGTTGAAATGTACTAAAGATATATTTTTGTACACATATCTCAGCTTCACACAACTTACAAATTGAAAGAAAACAAATTGAAGCTTTTATTCTAACCATTCATGAAAGATGGCCGACTTTGGTATTTAAAAAAAAAAATCAGTACAGAACAAAAACATTGTGTGTGCGTTTAAATTTGGGTAAATTAGTGGTAGTGATATTCAGCATTTCCATATGGAACTTTTTAACATAATGGCTTTAAAACATAACAACATATTAGACAAATAATTATTACCAGTGATCATCAAACCTGTAGCCATTTGTTGTCCTGATTGAAATATTCCCAACATTTTAACAAGTATAATATTTCCAAGGCAGCAAGTACATACATGTATACCACTTTTGTCTTCTCTTCCGTCGCTGGACTTTTCATCTCATCTCATCTCGTTTCTCGTATCTTTTTCTCACAGACGAGATCGTCACCTTTCTTCTGCCATGCGTGCGACATACAGTGCACCAGTGACAAGGTAGATCTGTGGAGGCCCGTTCTGTGTGTCGGCCACCCATGCCGAACCAGTATAGGGCTTTCACATACCCTCCAACCTTCCCCCCCCACCTTCTGGCTAGCAGTCTTGGACGGCACTTTGTCCAAGCATTTTGCAACAACTGCCTCTTGTGTCTAATGCCTGTGTTCTTTGATTTTATGAAGTGAAATGAGGGATTTTTCTTCCATCCTGTTTCTTCGTCGTGTTTTGACGATTCCGTTGAGACGTAAAGCTCACTCACTTGTCTTGTTTCTCCTTTCTTAGAAGATGTTATAAGGCTGATTTTTTTTTTTTTAACAATACTCGACCTTTATTTATTCACTAATAACACATTATCAGAGTTTTCTGTTGGAAATGCTTCTCTGTAGTACTTGTAAATACTTTTCTATATAAATTCTCTTCTTCAAAAGTTCTTAACCTTTAAACAAATTCTTTACCAGTCTCTTTTTTTAATTATTTATCTATCCTGCTGTTTTCTGAATGAAGCGAGGTATCGTATCAGGAATCCTTATATTTATTCATGTATTATATAATATTTTATAATAATTTTATGATATTATATAATACTTATATTTGAAACAGCTAGTGGACTACATGCATTTCGCTCTCGGATAGTATTTATTTTTCAGTTCTTTGGTACTGTTCAATCTGTTCTCTTGCTACTGACACAAGAGGCAGAATGTTGTTTGACATGGCAGTATGGACTGGTATTCGATCCTAATATTCAGACCTGCTTTTGCTTCTTTGTACTCGCCCATCTGCAGAAAATGGGGCAAACTTTCAGTGCTTTGAATACGGAAAAACTTTGTCTATAAACTATTATCCATAAGACAGCTTGTCACCTACATATATAGACTTGGCAAGTGTCAGAGTTCACTGTATTGCTAAAGATTTCCAAATGTTTGTGACTTTTAAATTCTTACATTTTGTTATTGACAGACATTTCTAGTCCGAAAATTGCCAATGTCTTCCAACATGTTTCAGAAAGGTCAATGCCATCCTTCAGTTTGATATTGCTTCAGCCTTGAATCTGGCAAGGATATTTCATATAATTCAAATGACTTCTATTTTCCAAAGCCGTTGACTATTATTATTCTGAATGCTGAAAATTGATTGGTTCATAAGTATTCCAAATTAGTGATACAGTGAGTTCTTGGCAAAATGTTTACTTTGGAGCGAGCTTGGGTTTGCACATATATACACATCGTAGGCTAGTATGTAGTACTCAGAAGTTTTGGTCTCGTGCCAAGGGGAGGTAAGTACAAACATTTAACTCTCTCCGTACTGAATACGGCACAAGCACAGCTCTTTAGGGCATCTCTGGTTGCTTTCAGCATGGGGAGGGTTAAAACAAACCAGGGATTGCGTGTTTACAATGTCGTGTTTACAATGTCGGTGTGTATATGTCCAGATTGAGCTGTTCTCACACCGCGTTCGTGTTCCAAGAATATTTATCTTGTGATATTCTTGTTCGAAGTTTGTTAAGCACCCTCGGCAAAAGTTGTGTTTCCTTTCGTTCTTTGTTAAGACATTTCTTTAAGCCTCTGTCTTTCTTCCTTTGTCTGTATTCAATTAACACCTCCCTGTAGAAAAACTGCTGCTCTTCTACTAACTAACACAGTCGAGATGGATTCTCATTCTATTATTTCAATGGTTGTTCATGTTATAATATCTGTAGTACGACTTCTTTATTTTGTTTGATTCGACAGTCAATGCATGGAAAGTACAACTCTCTTTCCATTGTACCATTGACCGATCGCATTCTTAATTCTTTCAGATACGCGGCAGTTTGACTTCATTACACATGTTGCAGTTGACATTTACATGTCTTATCGCTAATATCATACTGTGATACATGGGTTTGAAAATATACATTTATCATCTGGTTGATTTTCTGTTGGATCCAAGGTTATTAGTTTTTTATGAAAGACTTGCGATTGCATTTAACACCAGCCTCCACATGCTCTAGTTGACATCAAACAAGCCTTCAGGCTGCACATTTCATACAGATGCCTTGCCCTTCTAGTAGATATGGTGACACAACACAAGCTTCATGTATTTCAATATAAGCTTACCGAACACATTACTGAAAATCACACAATTTTAAGATTTGGGAGTCAAGAGTTTATTCAGTTGCAGACTTATCATCAGGTATTCTGGGGCGGGTGGTAGCGCAGTGGTAGAACATTGGACTTCGGAGCCAAAGGTTCCAGGTTCAAATGCCGCCCCGGGGGCCCGGCATCAATGTTCGCGAAAGTTGCCTTTCTGACGCGATATTGATAGGATGCGATGTCTGTAGAGTGGCAATGCAGTTCTCATCCTTGGTGTTGTCAGTAACAGCCGGTGCTCGCAGGTTTACTGCAACATTCATCGCTACGGATGTTGCGGGTTTACTTCGTGCCCTAAAACTGACATGTCGTGATAATAAGTGAAAGAATCTTGAAAGCGAATTAAACCCCAATTTAAAAATAATAAAATAAATCGGGTGTTCTGTGATTGCTTTGTTTACACACAGTACAGAATGTATCATCAAGAATGTATGCTTGCAGAACTTCCGAGCTCACATGAACGGCATCCGGCATAAGGAACGGATGGATGACATCTTGACAATTCACGAACATAAATCCATGCAGATATCGGATCGCATGAAGGCCCAGGAGCACCTGAAGCGTATTGAAACCACCAAGTGAGTGTCTGTGATCGTTTTAAATGCCATCATTCAGAGCCCGAGATTACAAGACATTTTTTAGTACGAATTTATGCTGTTTAGCAGCAAATCCCTGTGTAAAATTTGAGTTTGTGCAGGAAATCGTACTTGAAAAGTTGCGTGGTCTGAGGGCCAGGACATTGTATGTTACACATGTTGTAGTTCACATTTACATGTCCTATCGCTAATATGTGATGCATGGGTTTGAACATTTGTTACAGTAAATCGTCTCTTCTGTAATATTCATTGAGTTCACAGCAGATGGCTTCAACAGCACAGGTACAGTTAGTTGCGATAAGCGGTGGGGTGATCGTAGTTGTATGATGGGGGGAGGGCCGATAGTAATGCTATCAAGGGGACGGTGGAATCGAAATAGTATCTTAGGAAGGACTGTTAGTAATGCTATCAAGGGGAAGGTGGGGATTGAAGTAGTGTCATGGGGAGTGGGGATCATTATGATGTGGGGTGGGCAGGTTGTAGCGCAGTGGTAGAACAGTTGGACTTCGGAGCCAAAGGTTCCAGGTTCAAATCCTGCCCCGGGCCCGGCATCAATGTTTGCGAAAGTTACCTTTCTGACGCGATATTGATAGGATGCGATGTCTGTAGAGTGACAATGCAGTT
>JAUTBT010001590.1:0-10570 GCA_032361225.1 Lepetodrilus schrolli
ATAATAAAACTACATATGCAGCGCTAAACCCAATAGGCAAAGTGACTGACAAAATATATACATGAACAGTTAAAATTTAATTTTGTCTCGCATGCATAAACTGCATGTGGGCATATAAACAGTATTTGCATAGAACATGATTGTTATGTAATTTCCAACTATGTGAATAGCATGTTGACTCGTGTCATAAGTGTTCATTATGTGGACCCCAATTCGTATTTGCATTATATGTATATCAACGTGTCAAATACTTATTCAACGCTGGATTATCTATAGTAAATAAATAAATGTAACTATTTAATTTAGTAACACAAATATGACGGGACATATTCCATGGAGCATATCATTATGGTAAAACACAACAACAAAAATGATCAATTCTTGTATTAGAAATTAGAAGCGAGCAAACGTAATTTCGCCGGCTTTCTACAATCGAATACATAGACGAATACTATTTCTATAGAAATGTATCAATATTTGAGCATGGACATGATAATGCGTTATGTCTTTACCATACTTTCAGTAACTCCTACTAAGTACTGCTAGTGAGAACTATTTGCCTCCCAAATACCGCCCACTCCATCCCCGCTCCAATCCACCCCACTATACCACACAACGCCATAATTGCTACTTTAATTAATTCCGAGAGGGAAAACCTGTACAAAACATGTAGTCATAATTACTATTCTCCACTTCATCACATGTTTGAATAAAACAAACATTTGTTCGTATTAGAATTATTATGACATATATATGGAACCCTGCATTGAATAATTATAATTGCGAACACAGAAAAACATACAACATTCCCATTTCATCAGCAGCTTATTCTACATTACAATCAGTCCACGATTGCTGATGTCCTTTCAGACTGGCGAGGATATTACAGTTAACTGTCATAGCGTAACCGAGATCCATCACGTTCCATAGTGTGCAGCATTCCATCAATGCACACGCACTAACAGGAAGGCAAAGTGATATTTATTGTTCGCGAATAATTCAATTACTCGCATTAGATTTAGCAAAAAGTTGCAGCAGTTTTTCTAAGTGCGCGTACTGTTAGTGGTTTGCCAGTGGTAATAGCATATTGATGTACGTACGCTATGAGGTCATGGCAACTCCAGCATGAGGTCTAGGCTTTAAAGAAGTCGGTGATGTATCTGCGCGCATCACGATTTGGGTGCAGTTGCATTTACCAACGACTCAGAAAACACGTACGACTGAAATAACAATTATTGTGAAACTCGACCCACTGAAAAATAAATCGTGTCGTACTTATATCCTGGAAATTTGACCTTAAAATTTAAATAATTAATGCCAGTCGAAGTGTGTGTGATACTTAAGAACCGACAAGACAGTGCATTGACTATATTATTTAGGCGTAAGACATTACATTACATCCATCAGTGATACACGAACCATTTTCCAACTTTAATATATTATATACCGCTTTTTAAACGTCTATACATAGTCTATTTTATTATTTAACTGCATGTTTTGCACTCAGATCATCAGCCACACCGTCCTCAAACATTGCTAAATTTCAATTGCAGCTGGCTAGTAATCTACTAGCTTGCAAGTATGCCAATTAACACAGTGTGACATCTTTGTGCACGTAGCATAGTATTAATTCTCCTCAAAGCGGTGTTAAATTTAAATTGCAGCTGAATAGCAATCTATTTGATTGCAAGTATGTCAATTAACACAGTGTGACATTGTTGTGCGACATTTTTGTGCACGTAGCATAGTATTAGTTCTCCTCAAAGCGGTGTTAAATGTCAATTGCAGCTGAATAGTAATCTAATTGATTGCAAGTATGTCCAGTAACACATTGTGACATCTGTGTGCTCGTAGTATAGTCTTAGCTCTTCTCACGGAGGTGTTAAATTGCAATTGCTTCATTTCATTAGTAATCTATTTGATTGCAAGTGTGTGTATGTCAATAGGCGATTCCAAGATCACATTAAATCGTATTCAGACTTAGAGAAATAATTGAGAAGAATTACGGAATGAAATCCCATCTTTTACTACCATGTTTATTTTAAATGATTTTCACCCCAAGCAATCTACATAACATGTGTGTGACTGGTCAGTAAATTCAAAATTGATTCAGCGCCATTGAGTAGCAAGTCTAGATCCTATGCGCTATATACATTACTTATTATTATTATTATTATTATTATTATTATTATGAAGTGTCATTGTATCACAATAAGTCTTCTGGTTGCAGATTCCCTCAGTTGAGGGGCTATCGGTGACAATTTAGGACTACAGTTCAGCAATAGATGTAAAAATACATTCACGTGGCTTGCTTACTATTGGTGTTTGTACCTCTTTAACATTTCAATTATCTACGGTAGGGACATTTTCATCGCACCCTCCTGAGTTATTAAATTAATTTCGAAAACATAAAACATGACAAATCCTAAGAGTATCTCCCGATTAACCTGAATACTGTACTCTACTCGTGTCTTTGATTCTTGTAAATGGACATAACTCTTGTTGGGATGAATTATTGAACGAGGAAATTCCCGGTCGTGGAATTCAAGCAAGTAGTATCTTTGGTATCAAAGTATAATTACTTATTTGATAGTACATTTATATAATGGTCCTCTCAACGAATTCAATTTAAATAATACGAATACTAGTATAATATGAATCAAGCGAGAAATTAAGAATACGTAAACAGTTAAATGTACATGTATTAGATACTGCTGTAGGAAAATCAAATGTATACTATAGAAAAAGAAGAAAAATGTCTTTAAATGTGTCTAGCACATGTTACATAAAATTTGACATACAAAAGGTAGTCGGGTTTAAAAGAACATGTACCCAGCCTAGATAGGCTTATTAGACACTATTATCTACATACTATTTTCTTATGTAAATATGTACATTTAAGAAAAGAAAATACATGTTTTTTAAAGTCGTAATTTGTAACAGAGTAAAGCTAAAAGTTATTAAAAAGTAAGCAAAATGTTGTAATATATTGTATCAGGTTATAAAGTTTCCGGTGCGCTTTAAGGCTAAGCGTGCGTTCAAGCATTGATATGGGGCACAATAAGTGGACATTATTATTAATTTAAAACAGTGCTCTCTTAACTCATTTAATCATCAATTGTATGGGTTCCAAACAAAGAAGATATTGTATAGATCTACACATGAATGGAAACATATTTAAGTCTGATATGATGATAAAGCAGTCAGACGCTTTGCAACTACATGTATATTAAGACAGATACACGACACTACGCATCTGTTCATTTGCCATGTTGTGAAACAGTGACTAAACATGGCTAAAGGGTAACACCTACAGCATAGCATAACAGAAGCGGGCAACGTGATCGGACCTGGCTAGTCTTGGAATTGATTGATTTCCGGTCTCGGGTCTATTAGTTCTGCTTTGCAGGTCTTATATTAGATGGCAGGATGAAAAGCATTGGGGAGTGACGTTCAATAATGTCCACCGAACCTCACGTGTCGATAGTTAGACCTGATATTAAAGGCATTTGCTGTTGAAATGTCTGGTGTTGCAAAGTCTCATCTTATATGGCCTTAATGAAGTTCAACGCGCCTGACTAGACACACGTTATTGGAAGAGAGTGGCCCTCATAAACCACAACATCTGAGTTAAGGGAAGGTTGACTAGTTGATCTAAGCATAGCGCAGCAGACGAGCTTTGCTATCAAACAGTCAAGTGGTCGAAATTTACGGGGGAGAAGTTATTGTTCCGAAGATCGATTGGGGGCCATAAACATCTTCCGAATTGTTTTGACGAACATGCAACAGTTGGATAGGAGAGAGAAGCTTGTTTAATTAATTTGTACTGCCTACCCTTTGATCTTGGTCAAGGAGTATGTTAGAGTTGAAGAAGGCATTGATATTGAAATGCGAAACAAATCCCCATATACAATTTGAGCTTGAGCATAAATTTGTAGTAACGCAAAAAGTTTTGTAATCTCATTACCTGATCTGACCCTATTTTGTTGCCAATTTCGACGTCAAATCTCTTCCCAGTTTAATTTCAGCGGTAAACTTGTTCACTCGCATGACACATCGTAAAGGGCAACACCTACAGCAACACGTTGCCCGCAATGGGCATTGACATCTTCAATGATACAGACTATATATACCGGTAATTAGCGAAGATGACAATTTTGTATTGTTCGCCGGATTCGGAAACTGCACTCTCTACTCAATGTAATTATAGATACAGAAAGTCAGGAATAT
Organism: Lepetodrilus schrolli; assembly: GCA_032361225.1. Lineage (NCBI taxonomy): Eukaryota > Metazoa > Mollusca > Gastropoda > Lepetellida > Lepetodrilidae > Lepetodrilus > Lepetodrilus schrolli. The sequence continues at coordinate 4,231 of JAUTBT010001590.1, forward strand.
GAGGTTGGTTGAATACAACACTTTTGTTTGGACCAATTAAATGTAAGCAGTTTCAGGTTTTAAAAATAATTCTTTAGATCATTAAATCGATTTACCATCTGTGATAGTATTCTTTTAATATACTTTCAGCCTTACAATTGAGCAAAGTCGGCTGGTGTACGAAGGCGTGAATATAGAAGTGCAATATCGAAACCAAATCAAGCTCGGTGGTGGTCTGGGATTCCGATTCCTTCAGTTCTTCATGCTAAACTCAATTTACTTACTTGCTTTGCGATGCCGAATGTGATGTCGGGAAAGGTTGCACTCGAATTGCATGTACTTTGAAAGATTTTCTTTTTAGCACCATTTATTTTAGAGGTAATCAGTTGATAAAACCTAGAACACCAATTCCCGGTTGGCATCCAATTCCAAAAGTGGGTTCTAACCCGCGGCATCTCATGCAACATTTCGTGGCTGTGTTAATTTGTACATGGTATACAATGGTGTTTGGCGATTGTATTGACTAGTGTTGTAAAAGAGATGTCTTCAGATGAAATATCTGGGTCACCATGACACAGTGGAAAAAAAGCTCACTATTTCACTCTGTTCATTATATTGACAGGTATTTTCATTGTTTAAAGAGAACAGATAATCGTTGCACGCAATATTAATCTTCTTTTTTTTGGCTCCCGTTTTCTGAATAGCATTAAAGTGACTCAAAACCGATTCGTCTATTATATAAGACACAGTATAAACACAAATAAAAGAAGATCCAAATACCGGATATGCTATATAGGAAACTAGTGTCATGTTCGTTAATGCAATGTTCGTAGCAGTTTACTCAACGGTTTAAAACTGGTCGGCATGTCTACCACGCCATGTTAAAGATATAAGCAGAATAATGTCGGTGAAGTGACACAGAATAATCTATATCATCAGTGAACTGAATCATGCTTATAGATTATTGATGACAATTCACAGACTGTAATTGCCCTATGAAATAATCTTCAGAAACGAACAGGTCACTTGCGGAAAAATAATTACCAGTTGTCAAGTTAAAAGACGCATTGCATGGTCATCAACTCGTCAAAGTACTTTCAAAGATGTTGTCACATTATAATTATGTTCAATTAGTGAGTTCGGTAATACCAACAATACCTCTCAGATCCAACAGTAGTCCATCATTACGAACAATTAGAACAATATATTGATCGTGTCTATAATATAAACTGCAATATCCAATTGTAAGTGAGTTGTGATGTTTATGGACCGGTGCACTGAGAAACGTTTCATGTGAGGCAATTGTATTAACCCTCTCGCTGCTCCAGGCACTGCTCTTTAGGGCATCGCCATGGAGAGAGTTAAAGATATCCTATAGGATACGTTTACTGCTAGCTATTATCTTAACGATCATTATATTTGTACTTGGATACAATAGCGTGGGAAGAAGCAGAACTCAAAGAGTTTCGGATGCGAGTAATGAACTGGAAAGAAATGATAATTAATGTTCTTTCGGGGTCCGTGGATATTATATAAGAGCCATTTAACTACTGCTTATGGTGGGCAGAGAATAACGCCCCGCCCACATTGATTCTATCAACAGTGAAATGCAAATACCGTTAGTAACTCGCAGTAATGCTTTCACGAACAACGGTACGTAAAAACCTGCCATTATGGAAAAAGGACACAGAATCGGAAGCATAATTGCAATTAATCGTTCGCTATGTGATTTCAATTAATTAGTTCTTGAATTGCACACAGACATGGTTGTTTTTCGGGTAAGAAAATCTATCCAATATTGAACAGAATACCGACTGGAAATATTGTGTTACGTTTCTTATGTGTTTCTGGAACCCTGAAGTCTAACGTTGGGTTGCGCTGCGTTACATTAGCTCCAACGGGAAAGCAAGTCACGTGACATATTCCTAAAATTCGTACATGCCACTCAACATTGTTCGTATTTGATGAAACCTTGCTCACCATTCACATGATTGCATTTATGTAGCTACCGGATTGACATGCTGAAGAAATAGTGTAAATGCAATGTGGAATAGGAAGACCCTATTATAGACGATAGAACACATGAAGTAGTTGTATCGGCATTCCTACCCATCGCAGTTTACATTACAATGTTAAACATGTCAATCATAATTAGAATATTATTATTTTGGTTATGAAGCAATCAATCTATGAAGCAATCAATCTATGAAGCAAACTAATTTTGAGTACTATTTTATGCTGTAGAATTACCAACGTTGTACCGGAAGTTCCCGTATTTAGACCCACGCGAAATTTGGCCCGTGGGCCTCAAAACGGAAGCTCTTTCCGTATTTAAGCCTATGAGTTCAAATTCGGAATTAATATTAGAGGTCTCCAATGTGCATTATCTTCCAATAATGACAATCAGTTATTGAGAACATTCATTTTTTTTCAGTCCTATTGTTTAAAATAGTGTTATCAAATGGTGTATAACTGATATATTTTTTCTTATAATGTTGTTGTTTCAAGTAAAACAACTGCCAACACTATATATTGTGTCTGTTGTTTGCATTAGAAACACAACATCCGCATATATAATGGGTAGTTCCGAATTAAAGACCTGGGCCTAATTTCGGATTACATTTTCCGTAATTAAGCCCGGGACCTAAATATGGAAACTCCCGGTAATGTTGGTCCACTGTGACGAATGACACGGTCTGTACGTATAATGTGACATGTTCTATGTTGATAGATTTGTGTTCAATAATGATACGTTGCATTAGAAACTCTATGATCTTGGAACACTGTTGACATAGTAGTAGTAGTAGTAGTAGTAGTAGTAGTAGTAGTAGTAGTAGTAGTAGATGTTGTAGTACAAGCCTGCTATTCTTCTTCAAAGTCACGTGTGAGATTATCGGAATGGCGATAACTTGCTTGTTCGTTGTTCCATTGAGAGATCATAGAAAAACCTATAGGAAATTCCGTATGCCGTTGAAACGTTCTTGTGCATTCCCACCCTTTCTTCGTGCAAGTAAGCTCCTAACGCTGTTTCTTTGATTTGCTGGAAGCCAGAAACAATTATATGAAAACTATGAACGGGTGTCTGGCAAAGTGGTAATGGCATTAATTATCGCGAATCCAGTGTTAAACCCAATCGTCAGTCGTCGATTTGCGTGTGAAGTGCTCGAGAACCCGATTTGAACTTGCTAATAATTCCGGGCTGTTTGAAACTCGATGGTGCATACAGGAACTGAATGGCCTTTGATAATCATCAGTCTCAATTTGCGAAACTTAACTTGACTGGATAACGCGAGTTTGCGCGAGACGTTTTTAGGGTTTTAGTAATAAACCCTGGCAGTGTTCTCATAATTCAGAATTTCGCATTTTTTTAAAAGAAGACATCTTCCCGGGCATCAAACGAAGAAGATATCGTTATGCGTAGCAAGTGTTATCATGTGCGGACTTCATTCTGCATAATGTTCTCGGTGTTCCACACTTAAGGTCTCTGGATGCTATTTAGAATATAGATAGTGAAATTGACTTAATAAACTCTCCCTAGGTATTGCATCGCGTCGTGATTTATCAATGACCAGTTCTAGAAAATTGGGGGTATTTTCTATTGATGTTTTGCCATGGGACCATAAATAAATTTAGTGAGTCCAGGAAATGTGATTGGCTAACAATTTCAAAACAAATTAGCTAATACATCAATGAACACAAGAAATGGGACTACTCCGGCAAAAGAACTAAACACGTGACCAACATCCGGCCAGAATAATATGCCAGGGTATTTCATTGTTTAATGTTATTACCTTCTCAATGCTACAGATTTGACTAACAACTTGTTTACGTAGGCAGTTTGCACATATGTTTTAATGTCCGTACCTTAAAAAAACGCAGTTACCTCTTAATAGTATTTACAGTTATATATTCCACAAATTTGTCCATGGATATTAGCATCCTTCCCCTGCTGGATTAGGGCATTTCCTGTTTTCCTCAGCATTAGTCTAGTAAAAGTAGCTTTTAACCTGGTGAAAAAAATGGTATAGATGGTTTATTCCTCTATAACATATCCAAAATCCGCACAAATCCGCTTTGGGGAAAAAGGTTATCTGGAAATAACGTTGGTAACCCAAAGCGATTCATTTCGCATAGAATACTTTGATATTGGCGTTCGTCCAGCGGTTGGGCTTTATTAGTCCGAGATCTCGGATGGTTTTAATGATGTTTTCGAGCTCAAATGATCTGATGGTTGTTTGTTATTGTAAAAACGTATCAGGAAATGAAATCTGAACGTCCGCCGAGCCTATCGGTAGCCGTTTTCGCAGAGATTATCATTTTATAGGATACCCTCAATTCTCAATTTCACGCTCTGATGCCAAGCACAATTTCATGACGAACATATATTCAATAACTAGAGAGTAGCCTACACACACGCACACACACACACACACACACACACACACACACACACACACACACACACACACATACACACAATAATTAGAGAATAACCCAAGCGATACGAGTGATTACGGAAAATATATCCCGAGTGAATTTAACGTTTACAGTCTCGAGTTTCAGCGAGGAAGTTTGAACATTAATTTCACGAGGGACATATTTTCCGTAATCCCTCGTATCAGTGGGTTATTCTAATTATTCAATATAATCATTTTAATGTAATAAACCATTGAAAACTGCCGACAAACAGCTTTATTCCGACGGCAAAATATAGAATGCAAATAATTTAATGGGTAGCAAAAGCATATAACTGCAAGTGAGCAAGAAATTTCAAAAGTTTGGTGCATGTGGACTGTGGCCAGTCAGGGAAAACTAGCAGTCGAAAACGTATACAGAAACACGAGAAAATACGTAATCAACAATGTTGATTATCGAATCGTTATTACACAGTAGATATCCACCACGAATATTGAATAATACCACTTATGATATAGGAAATTCAATCCTGCATCTGTAGGTATGCTTATTTTAGTTTATGTGGCGGGAAAATGGTATCTTAAATGTATACCCTACTTAGTTACCAACCACGAAAGTGACAATTATAATTTTCCAACCTAACTTAATTATTAACAACTACTTTTCTAACAACTTATGCCATGAAATATTTCATCATATATCTCAATTATATTCTACAACGTGTCATCTATCTTTTAACACCAATATCGTGTTCATAGCATGGTAGGGGTACATCTAAAAATACCAATTGTAACGAAATATACTCCAAGTGTGTTCTATAACAAAGATAGTTCATGAAGAGATTCAAACTAGTTATTGATTATTTTATATAACGTGTCATGTAGTTGTTACCACCAATATCGTGTTTATTTCATGATCAGTCGCCGAATTGTGATAGTTTGAACATGATAGGGGTGTATCTCAAATATTCCAATTTTGACGAAATATGCCTAAATGATGTTCAATAACATTTAATTATTTAGAGAAAGGTTTCCAAATAGTTATACATTATATATTTTTCAAAGTATAATATATCTGTTGACACTAATATTCTGTTAATGTGGTAATTAGTTGCTGAGATGTGCTAGTTTGAACATGATGTGGTGAATCTAAAACATGTTGACGAAATATTTGACGAAGTCTCTTCCATAACATATATTTAATTCACGAAAAGTTTACAAATAGATTACAATTTGTAGAATATACATAAGAGCTATCCGTTAGTATCAATATCATGCTCATATCATGACATAAATATATGCCGTGGAACATATTTGGTCAAAATTGGTATTTTTTAGATGCACCCCGTTCATGTTCAAACTAGCATAGCTCAGCTACTCCTTACAATATGAACACGATATTGGTGTTAACAGATATATGACACTATACAAAATATAATTATAAACTATTATGAATCTTGTCATGACTTAAGTATATGTTATAGAACATAGTTAACGCATATTTCATCAAAATTGGTATTTTTGAGATGCCCCCATCAATGCTCTTTGGGTTGCCAAAGTTAATTCCAAATATTTTTTTTCCACAAACGGAGTTCTGTGGATTTTGTATATGTTATAGAGGATGAAATTCTGCTTCTTCTAATATAAAGAAACCATATATACAAATTGTTGTCTAGGTTACGTCCTAGGTGGGGCTAATTTGACGAGACTACATGGATAGAGTTACGGAATTATGGAAACACATGTATATCATTGATACTATTCAAGAAGATGTCTGTAACCCTCCCCATCTCCATCATCATATCCATTAATTATGTATTTGTTGTAATTGTATCAGCCCTATGTCCTATGTAGAGTAATACAAGTTCAAGTTAAAAGAACATAGTTGAATTCATTTGATGTTTGAATGATACTTTTAAGGATTTAAAAAGCAAAGGTATAAGATC
>JAUTBT010001591.1:0-10570 GCA_032361225.1 Lepetodrilus schrolli
AGTACATATGCATGCAAGCCATGATGTGAGTGAACAAATCTTGAAAGTGGCTTTAAACCCCAAATCAACCAACCAAACAACCAATGTCATGTACCAGTTTTTGTCCACTTAAAATATAATTCCTTTTTATTCCAAATACCATTATTAATATGTGTAAAATATCCTTCCTTTTATGTAATATACCAATACTGGTGTTTACACAATGTACCATAGTTCCGCTTTGTGGTATATACAAAATGAGGTTCCTTTTTGGGGATCATAGCATTTTACATATCCCTTTTCATTTAATACATGAAAACAATCCCCTGATGTCAATTTTATAGTAGTTGGTCAGCCATGTGAACATGTCATTGTGTGAAGTATTTTGTGTTGATATTTGCCAGTGGATCTCTTTTCCACAGAATAATTGTAGTGCTATGAGACGCTCTCTCTATACATTTAGTGAGCTATGTTTCTCATAGTGCAATGGTTGTTATATAGAATGGAAGTCTGATGCTCAAATAATCTCTCAATATTACATGAAAAGTACATGTAATAAATATCCACTATTTTATTCTTTACCTGAGCAATGTTAGTAGCTGATGTTATTCAGATATTGGAAGTAAATCTTGGCACTATCATTTGTCGTCTATCTTAGAAGAAAAGAAAAAAACAACTTCTGAAGACGAGAATGCTCAATGTAGATATGAGCATATCTTACAATGATGGCTTGTGTTTTCAATAACCATGTCTACTCTCAGTCTGTTCCTACATCCCAGGAGTTGCGTTCAGACCATCGGTGCACATTCCTGATGATTCCAATCATAATGGTCTAATTCAAACTGACGCTGCTTCCCAATCTTGAATATTTCCCCAAATCGCTTCCAATCTCCTAGCTTTGCAACATGAGAATTGTGAATTTCAGATATTCAAAACAACGAGGTTCAGCTTTCTGGCAAGACTGCAGATCTGTTTGTGTAGAAACGTAATTGCTTTACCATGAAGTGTTTTGTCAACAGGATATTGGCTTGTTATGTAGTGTAGTCTTGTTATGCCGTGTGTGAAATATGTGACAAATTGGACACAGAGTTAGGTGTAGGTTGACAATCAGCTGTGACATGTCATCAATGATTGTCACCTGTCATCAATGATTGTTACCTGTCGTATAGCACATCTGTTTACTGGTGAAAGTAAGTTAATGTCCTTTAACAACAAAGATTGCAAGAATAAAGTTCTGTTTTTATTTTCTTACATGTCTATTGTAAAGTAACGCTATAGTTGTCGCCTATGGGTGAAATATTCCCGCTGCGACGTAAAACAATAATAATAAAAATAATAATTTTATTACATACCTTTAAAAAAACAAGACCTCTCCATACTGAAGGCAATTGCAGATGCATAAAGAACAATGCCTGCGCCAAATCCAGCAAGGAGAGTATTAATAACAAGAAGCCTTAATAATAATACAGTAATACTAGTACAAACCATTACATGAACTCTAGGTTAATAATAAAACTAGTACAAACCATTACATGAACTCTAGGTTAATAATAAAACTAGTACAAACCATTATATGAACTCTAGGTTAATTGGTTTTGAGTGTATCGCAAGTGAAATTCAATAACGTGTAACAAATATGTATTGTACTTTTATGCCTTGGGCCAGATTCTGAAAGAATTTGATACAATCGGTGTAGATCAGTGGAAGTTAATATAGCTTATCATGATTGCTTTGCAATATATAATGTAGCATGACATATATTTTACAATCTGTGATTTGGGAATTTCTTGCCATATTAAAGAGGGTCTCAGATTATTTGCCAGATATCTGAATCCAAAGCAAAACTGAAACATGCAGTTCTCTGAGGCAAATGTTTTAATGATATTTCTGGAAATACAAACTAATCTTGCCGACACTGTGTTAATTTCATCATCAAGCCTCCACAATGCTGAGCAAAGATGTTCTCTCTGATTCAACCTGTGTACAAAGTTGAGCATATTTTTGTGATGAAAACAGCTTTTCTACCTGGGCCAGTCTGGACCGCTGTCTTTGTGGCATCGCTGTCTTCTAGTGACACTGTTTGCTCATGCTCGTGTGGCCTCATGGAAACGTGCAAGAACTTGGCAAGTTGTACGCCTGGGATTTTGGGTGGCCTGTGGTATAGTCAGCCTGTGGTTTACTCAGCCTGTGGTTTACTCGGCCTGTGGTTGGAGTGAAAGCAAACGTGTGTCCACGAACCTTTGGGTGGTCACCACACTGAGTTATGCACTGTTTGTTGACTGAAGCCATCTATCTGTGTTAGTACGGCAGAGTTGACCTACGGCGAAGAGTTTGATGAAAAGTTTTTGTAGATGGTTACCTGTTTATTGTAACAACTATGCCTTCATGTATCTAGTCTGCGTGTTGGGGAAACAGAACGTGTATTGTGTTGGTGATTGTGTTGTTTGATAAGAGATGGTTCTGCTTGCCAGTTTATTTAGTATTTTTTTTGTAGTTGATCTGCGGAACAGATTTACATCACATTGGTTGCGTTATATGAAATAATTGTTTTTCATGGATAATTCTAAATGTATCAAAATTAAACTTTTTTTTAAAAACTTTTTAAAGTTATTTTTTTTAGTCTTGCTGGAAGCAACCAAAGATGTGCTATAAAGAATTATTTTGATTAATTCAACAGGAAGAAAGCTATGGCAATGTCCAACAATAGTAATAACTTTTTGAATCCACCATTTTTGTACTAGTTTTGTGCAATACTTACATGGGAGACTAGGTGCGTTTCCCTTTAAACTTCCTGTTGGAGACACCAGGAGCATCCCTATACCCATGATACTACCAAGCCGTGGGTAATACACCAGGAAGTAGAACCATAGGGTTAACTTCTGGTGACGGTGAACACATCCTAACCTATTCATGTATCATACAGCTCTTTTTTTGTTGTTACAATGGCAAATTTCTCATAGGTTCAAGATTTAATGGTACTGAAATTACCGAATGACTTGCATCGTTCTACAACTGTAACACATGGGTTAAAGATTCCCTCACCAATGTGACGTAAAACAGGAACTGCCTCGCCGTTGTTATGTACTATATGTCAATTAATCGAAAACTATTATCACATGAATGTTATCGCGTTCAAACTCTCCACAAAGCTGAAGGACAGTGGAATCACATTCCTACTTGAGAGAGATAGTAATACCTGGATTCTGCACCTGACCCAGATAACCCAGCAATAATGTTGTTATCTGGAGAAGTCTTCAAAGGGGAGATAACACACTGCTTTGTGGGAACTGAATTATGACATCACTGATAGATACAACAGGAAATGACAAGAGGTCATGAAAGGTCAGCAGATTGTGAATTCTGGGAACTATACACCTGTGTTTAATTAAAAATGTTTTAACCATATTGAAATAAAGCTTGTGAATGTTGTTGATTCTTTTAACATATGTGAAATCTTGATGATAGATAAGATCCTATGTTATCAGTTTTGATGTGAGCTTTGTTTGTTTGCAGATTCTATGATTGAGTGACTACTGCTAGGAAATTATAAAGGCTGACACACCTGGATTTTAAATTAAACAAAAAAAGAAACCTGTCTATGGTTTCCACCATAAAACTAGTTACAAACATAGATTTATTATTTAAAATGCATGTTATTGTTTAAATAGAAAAACTGGTTCTTCACATGGACCCTGTGGGTATATCGTGTATTTATAAAACAATAGATAATGACATTGTATGACTTCACATCAATGTGCAGGTATGTTTATTTACACCTGCCATGCTTACCTAGCTGGGAGGCTGGGCACACTTACATCAGATATACAATGTTAGTGTTTCTGCAGCGCTATGATAAATCCTCCTTTGCAATATGTCAGCTACACTTTATCATTAAAATTGCTGCAAATCACTTCGCCAGATTTGATGCAAGTAAAAGGTATATTTAATAATCTTTTCTCATCACTAAAATGGTTGTGTATGGGTAAAAGATTCCTGTTGCTACCTTACTCACTCACTCACTCACTCACTCACTCATTCTAAAAACTATTAATATGGTTTATTACCAAGTCAAATTTAACAGAGATATTTGACAAATGTTAGTGCAGTGCAGTCTTTGACTAAAGTATTCCCAAACAGATTTCCTGGTTCTTGTATTAAGGCAGAGTGACACTGCTGCTGATTGAAGGCTTGTAATTGCCTATCCCATTGGGTCCAGTGGTATTTGTCCAGTGGGTCTGTGTGCATATACCTGTCAGTCAATATGATTGACAACTCAAACATATGTGCATTGCATGCTGCCTGCCCTGTCTGGCCTGATCTATTGCATTTGGATTGCTGGGCTAATATTTGGCTACTATCTTATGATGGCCATTATAAATAGTTCGCTAGGTTTTTAAATAATCTGTCCAGGAAATGGGAATTCAAAGCAAATAATTGTGCCTATTTTTATGTGCATTTCTGCATGTCGGACTTAGGAAATGATATGAACGTATACATAGGACATGATATGAAGGTATACATAACTGTAGTAATACTGGGAAGTATGTAAAGATAATGCAGTTTTTTTCCCTCAGGATTTAGAATTGATTTAGAACTTGGGTGAGATTTTCTTGTTCATCAAGAATCATATTTTTGGAGGTTTTCTGTTGTTGGATCTTTTGCATTTCCTGTAGATTAGTGTATTTGGCAAGAGTTTGTATTCAGCATAATGTACACTGTGTATTAACCATTTCCCTGCTGGATTATGCACAAGCACTGCTCTTTAGGGCATCTCTGTTTGCCTTCAGCATGGAGAGAGTTAAAGCAGGAAATAGAGCAGGGTGTCTAGGTCTAAATGAGGGATCCTGCCATGGCTAACAGTGTTTTGAATTATTATTATTATTATTTTGTTTTGTTTGTTTATTATTATTATTATTATTATTATATAAACACTTTGTTGTTATTATTATTTTTTATTGTTTTTTGTGTGTTTATTATTATTATTATATAAACACTATTTATTGTTATTATTATTTTTGTTATTATTATTGTTATTTCAGATTAATGGTTTACAATTTACATACTAGAATTAGTCATTTCTTGGCCTGGGGTTGGACCCTGTAGTTGCAATGTGACTTCTAATACACCTCCACCTCATGGTACTGTAGTATTTTAACTAACAGAATATATCTGTAATCTCTGTTGGAATGTATAGGGCACACAGACATGGAGGGGAATGTTCTATTTTAGCTATGACACTGGCTGTAGATCAGTAACTATGTGTAGTACATCTCCCACACCTGTGTAACATTTCAGGTGTAAACACAGACACATGGCCTTTGTAATGTTACAGATGCACTTGTTCACGTCTTGAAGTCCTCATCCCGAAACCAAAGAGATAATATGTGATAAATATGTACAGGTATTGTTCTATTCACAGTGGTTGCAATGTATAGGCTGATAACGGACAATCGGAAAATGTGTGGTTTTTAAAAAAAAATAACGTTACTAAGTCTACATTTTAAGCATTTAACCCTATTTATGACGAATGTAATTGCATATTGGTATTCTTAAATGTTTCCAAGTTGGAAATAATATTATTGTTTGTATTGGGAATAAACAGGAATAAGATAACACATAATATTATTGTTTGCACTGGGAATAAACAGGAATGAGATAACACAAAATATTATTGTTTGTACTGGGAATAAATAGGAATGAGATAACATTGACATTGACTACTTAGTTGTTTTTATTTTATTTATTTTATTTTTAGCCATTTAACCCTATTAATGACTGCACAAATCTTTTACAAGTTGGATATACTATATTTGTTTGTATTAGAATTATAAGGACCTAGATAACATAGGCATGGGATACTATTATTTTGGTAATTAATTTTGCGCTTAAACTTAGTGAAAAGGTAATGGCCTACTGATATGTTGTATGATATCTGGCGGGGTACAAGCGGACAAGTTTTAATGTTGTTGTTTGTCATGTGATGTTTACAAGGTCCAGTGTTTCCAGTTGGGAGACACTTGTCATAATGTGATGTCCTGTCAAAACACAAACTATTATGTGTTTGCCCTACTCAACATCTGCAGAGTTTGCCGAAAGACAAATGATTAGGTTACCACCAGTTATGAAAGGTCACCAGAAGGGTTCAAGCTGTGGTACAGTGCATAAAGGATTGTTTTTGCCAATGTGCCAAAGTCATTTGCTATTAAAATGTTTTAAATGATTTATTTTTATATACATGTATTATGAATGATGAGTGGGATATGATTCAACTTGGTATATGCAATTTTCTCATCAAGAATAAATTCAAATTTTAACTTGTCCAACTTGTCCACCTAAGTTGTGTCTGTGAAAGAGATGCTCATTTGGTTGCCTTGCTTGACACATTTCAAGTTTCACAGAATAACATGAATATCTTCCATGTCAAAAAGTGTGAAATATTGTCCCATGGTTCATTCAAATTGACATCTTCATTTGTTCAAAGCATTCTGTAACTAAACAAAACAACTTTATAACTTTGTCAAATTCCATGCAGATCTCTTGTAACCTTCTGTATCAGTACAAGTTAATACAGTCGTGTTTAACCCTCTCCCTGCTGAAGGCAACTGGAGATGCCTTAAAGAGCTGTGCCTGTGCCTAATCCAGCAAGGAGAGGGTTAACTGGCTGCAGTTGTTGACGAAATAGTGGAATGTGTGAGATTTCTTCTTGTATTAACTTTACATCAATGTTCGCGAAAGTTACCTTTCTGACACGATATTGATAGGATGTGATGTCTGTAGAGTGGCAATGCAGTTATCATCCTTGGTCTTGTCAGTACTAGCCGATACTCACAGGTTTACTGCAACATTCAGCGCTATGAATGTTGCAGGTTTCCTCCTGCCCTAAAACTGACAAGGCGTGATATTAGTGAAAGAATCTTGAAAGCGACTCTAAACCCCAAATTTAAAAAAAATTAAATAAAAAAAATTAAATGTTAACAAGTCAATTATCTATACTGTGAGAGATCCTATCATTATGTTTGAACTATTTTTAAGACAATGTTTCTTCTTCAATTTTATTGTTTTATTTTTGGCATGGTTTTTCATGCTTATTTTCTTTTCTTGAATCCGTAGTTAGGAATTGTTTTATTAAATAACATAGTAGTCTTTGCGTATGGGTGAAATATTCCCACTGCGATGTAAAGCACTAATTTATCATGATCATCTTCAATTTTAACATCATGTTTCTTAATTTCAATATCTTTCTAAAACTTTATGTTAATTCTCACCTGCCCTCTTCAATTCATTTATTACCAGTGTATAGAATTTCACTTTACTCATTGGCATCTCTGAATATTTATTTGAAAAAACATCAAGTTTCTCTGCTGCCATGTTGGTTGTTGTATTGCTGTTATCCTCTTCCAATGATGGAGGGGTTGTTAGTGAAAACAACAGGGTCTTGTGACCTGGAGATAAGAGGATTGTCTTGATCTCCTGTATGGCTTCCTTCTTCTCATTCCCCCACAGCCTGGTTTGCTCATCACTAGCTGATATACTCACGAAGAGTCTCACAGCTGAAAGGAAACAGCTAGAAAAAAGCGTGGAGGATTCTATTTCTCACTGTCTCACTGTCATGTAAGTTTTGGACATGCCAAGTTATGAGCTGCTTGGGAAGTGATTTGTCTTGAGTTTCTTGCAGCCTTTGATGTGATGAACATCTTCCTGTGCGAAGAAAAAAACCAGACCACCTTTGGTTTGTGTTTGTTTCCAGTTGATATTGCAATCTAGAAGGCATGACAATTTAAAAGATTATATGCTTATTAACATTTTGTAAATGATACAGGGAGAAACATGCAGGTAATGGTGTGTCAGACTACAAATGTGGTTTGAATCTCAACCTTGTAACCTATACATGGATAGACCTTGGTGTGCTGCTTGTGATGAGGACCTTACAGTCAGGCATATCTTGCTTGACTGTGTGGACTTTGTAACTCAGGGTGCCAAGGTATATACTTCACCAAATCTTGTATTGTAGAGTAACGCTGTAGTTGTCGCCTATGGGTGAGATATTCCCGCTGTGACGCAAAACAATAATAATAATAATAATAATAATAATAATCACCAAATCTCAAACATATATTCACCCAGGTTCCTGGGCACTGTATTTTAGGCTTTTTAAGGAAATTTGACTATATGAAAGGTTGTAATTACACATTGTCTGTCATCAGTATCTATGTTCTACTGCCCAACTTATACACATATTTTACTGTAGTATATTGGCATGATTTTTCATGCTTGTTATTAATTTAATATTGCAGACATCGTGTATGGGTGAAACATTCCCGCTGCAATGATAAACACTAATTCAATCAATCAATCTTTTTCTAGAGTTGATACCAGTTCATATGTGAGAGGATTAATAGGAGTCATTATCACAGTTTGAATAGTGTAGAGTTATCATCCTTGGTTTGCCTATTAGCTGTAACTCGTGTGTCTTAATTACTGTTAACACTAAGTTGTTGCGGGCTGCCCTCCCACAAAAGCATTGCGATATCATTGAAATACAATTGAAAACTGTGAATCTCCATGTCAGTAATTTAATAACCATGCTGTAATTGAGTAAATATTTTATATTTTAACATTACCTTTAATATTCTATCAACAGTTATCTGTTGAAATCTATTGTGATACTGTCATTCCTACACTTACTAAACATAACTGCTGATTCCTCAGCCTTTGTACACCATTTCAGCAATCATTGTGAATGTGTTTCTAATTACTATGCCAGAGATGAGTGTATAGAAAGCATCACTGCTGAGCATCAAACAGCAAAGTTCTCGGTTAGATAGATGTAAGATACTACCAAAGTGAGAAAAGCATGAATATTTCAGCAGAATTTGCTCCTCGAATCACGGCCATTGAGTGGTTCCAACACCTTCTCCTCAGTCTTGGAAGACAACTTTTTTTTGTTGCCAACAGATACTGCTATTTCTTGCACAGGTCATGGACAAAATTCTGCAATGTTATGTTTCTGGCTTTGCATAAGCGATAAGAATTGGCTTGACCTATATCAAAACCTATCAGTTAGATGGCTTTTCTATTGCTGCTTCATGTTTTGTCAGATCTATCAACTGTTTTCAGATTAATTAAATATTAATACATGCCCTTTCTAAATCAACTGATATATTGTACATGTTTGCTTTTGAATGTTCTGCAATGA
Source organism: Lepetodrilus schrolli (assembly GCA_032361225.1). Lineage (NCBI taxonomy): Eukaryota > Metazoa > Mollusca > Gastropoda > Lepetellida > Lepetodrilidae > Lepetodrilus > Lepetodrilus schrolli. The sequence continues at coordinate 9,176 of JAUTBT010001591.1, forward strand.
GATTCGACATCCTATTGTATTGATTTGGTTAAAATAATATGATCGTATTTAATACACATTGATGTCTAAATGTTAAAAACCCAAGATTCTGAACATGATCAACAATATAACAAACTCAATAACAATGATATTTCTTATACAATACAACTATGGCATTAGCTTTGTGCACTGGAGTAAGTAACAGGACACGTGTAGCTATAATATAGTAGTACGTGTTCTGCAGAACAGCGTCACACAATCTACTTCCTTCCTGTTGGAAGGAGTCGCTTCCTATGCTTCCTGTGTCGGCAGATGTTCGCAGCGGTGCATGAGCTCTGGGTATATGACAATACATTGATCCAATATCATAACACGTAGAGATCTCAGTCCATTGACTGACTGTCAATATATGTCATTATCATGTTGATGCTACCACAAGTGGCTTGTTGTTGTGATGAACCATTGACTTATTTAATTAACTCTCTCAGTGCTGGGCTAATCACAGGGACTTTCATATTGGGGGAATCTATGGTTGGCTTAAGCAGAAAGACAGTTAATGATTTAAGACAAGCACTACTAATAAATCAAATGTATAATATTTTGCGTGCATGTAATTGACCAACTTGGATGGGATTTTCTTGTAGGATAAGTGTAATGACATTGAAAACTGTCCTTGAAAATGTATCTTCCATATGGTCAAGATAATTTTGAAGAATTCTCAGACATCTTGAGTGACCACTTCCATGAACGCTCATTCTGTTCTTGTTCTCCTATTGGTAGTGTCGGCACCAAGGGGTGGGCGGTACTGTGTCGGCACCACATGGTGAGAGATGGACATCCATCTGGCCCCATGGATCCGCCCTGCTGGCTACAGTGTACACTATAGTCAGTGATACTGTGGCACCTGATGTGGAGTGTTTACCTAGTGTCTCCAGATACTCTGTGGGGGGTTTACTTTCCAGCTGGGGGAAACTGACCCCTCAATGTAGGAAGCTTACTCTCTGGATGGGGAACACTGACCCCTGAGTGTAGATGCTTGGGGTATTGGACTAGCAGGTGATGCTGGCAGACAGCTGGTTAAGAAGTGCAGTTGTCCATGGATGTCATGTTCTATACAGTTGTCTCATCTTGGAGAGAGTGGAGCCAGCATGGACAGAGTGAAGACCATAATATGGTGTAATGGCTATGCACAGACCATACAGACCGTCTCTGGGCTTATTCAAGCTCCTGAAAGCCTTGCACATTCCCTGCTTATCAGTTTATCATATATATTCATTTCAACAAACCTCATGCAATATGTATTAATTACTACTTGGTTGACTATGTCTAATTTGACCAGTACCTTTCTGACGCGATACTGATAGGATGCGCTGTCTGTAGAGTGGCAATGCAGTTATCATCCTTGGTCTTGTCAGT
>JAUTBT010001592.1:0-28744 GCA_032361225.1 Lepetodrilus schrolli
CAATTGTGATGTCATAGCATTGCCATGATGTCACAGTGCAAATGCACAGCAGCCTAAAGATTTGACTTCACAGTAAATATCGTTTGACCGAATTCTTGGTTTATTTGATTGTTTAACCATTGGGATGTCATGCTGTAGATATCGCAGTGGACTAGTATAATGTACTATGACTTTCTACTACACAACCTAGTTCTACTTGCAAATGAAACAAAATATAAAAATAATCTCCCCCCCCCCCCTACCATGACTATCACTGCAATATCTGATTAACAAAGTTAAATGTCGTGGTATTCATCATGTTCAAGGCAAATGTAACAAGTATCATGGTTATAATACTATGTATAGTTTGTCCATCATAGTCTGGAAAATCTGATATATGCAAGAACTATAATAATCTGATAATGTCAGGCCGTATTCCTCAGACCAGTGATAGGGTTAATTGTTAAAGTGAGTCTGCTTGCTGAGTTCTGCCCAAGGCCAGACAGGAAGTGTGGATTGATCCCTGGTGCCCTGCTAATAGAGCTCTCTGACCACACCAGTCTGGTCCTCACCAATATTCCCCAGCTCTGTGTATGAGATCCTGTGAGATGCAGACATGATAAATATGTCCCAGTCACCACCTCCAGAATCTGTAGGATGATGGTTCAGAATCCCAGTATGTAATAAATCTGTCAACTACCTAATGTCCTGATGTCCTAATGTCCTGATGTCCTGATGCTTGAGGAGGGCGTGAATATTTAAGTATTGCGGTTCCTGAGGTTTGAAGAAATTGTCATCAGGACATTTTTTAAGGCCTGTTGTTGTTTATAGGTATAATATTCCTGATGCGAAGTAAAGCATTAATTAAATTTAAAGCATGCATGATTTCATTATTAATTGTTAACCATCAGGAAAAACATGGGTCATTTTTGTGTGTGTGATATCATAATTTATCTGACATTGTTAACCCTCTCCCTGCTGAATAAGGTACAAGCAATGCTCTTTAAGGCATCTCAGGTTGCCTCTAGCAGGGAGAGGGTTAACTATGTGTTTTAACCACGTTTTTTAACCATCAGGGAAAACGACCAGGGTTTGTTTGCATTTCAATTATTGATATCTGTATTTTTTAATATTTTTAGTGTAATTGTATGCCTAATTGTTTTGTTTTTATCATCTTGTTGGATAGAAATTGATGAGAATTGTTCTTAAATTTTAATAGTAGCTATATGTATTAATACTACTATAACATACTTTAAATAGTAGCTATATGTACTATAACATATTTTGGACTATAACATACTTTAAATATTTAGGAAATAATTAATTAAGCAAAGCTGGTATTCATTTAAAATTTCAGTTATAGATTTACCACCCCTGCTCGAAAATTACCAGTGTTGAGAATTGTTCTGTTGATTATTATTTTTAACACTTGCAAGTCTTCATCACACTTTCTCCATCCTACTAAATCTTCATGTCCATTTATCAATGAGCCTCGGGAACAAAAACTTAGAAAACAGGTGTCACTGCTGAGCAGCAATTTGGACTCCGCCATGTCGATAATTCCATTTGATCATTTCGATGCACAAATTTCAAGTCTGACAAAATAACCTGATATGAAGTAATGTGTTATTTTTTAAAGTGTTGTCTAGGGAGTAGTGGTAGAAGTTCAGTCCTAAATTCTGTTTCACAAAACGTTAGCATGTCCTCAGTTATTTAAGAGTTGACAGCAATGTTTCTTAATGTTCATCGAGGTATGAACAGAAAAACTTATGTGCAAACTGCATAAATCGACGAAGTGGTTCATTGAACAGTTTGCCCATCTTATTTTCTGTTTATACATCGATGAATGCATCAATTGTAATAAATATTTTTGGAGGTGAGCATTAATATTTACAACAAATAGTCACCTGTCCTATTAAAATTTCCTTCATTCTTGATTTATTTAGACATTTTAAAATGTCATATATTATCATGATTATAGAACTTGGAATAGATGATGAAGAGACAATTTGGGAATTTGGTATTATCGAACACTGTTTTTTACTCCCAGACAAAGTCCTATGTTTGGTTTAATAGTCAACACACCCAACTGCTATTGCGTGTCATCTTGACTGACTGTGTTAATTACATGCTATTGCATGTCATCTTGACTGACTGTGTTAATTACATGCTATTGCGATCTATTGCACTGTCGATCTAAGCACTTTGCTAGAGAGTACTAGACTTGAACCCCAGACCTCCGACTTATCAGACAGATTCTCTACCTCAGACCGCCACTGTGCTAATTGTTGAACTGAGTCAACTGTAGTAAGCTGTGTCCTGGTCTGTGTTTACTGGAAATGTTAATTATCAGTCAGCTGGAATTGCTAATTAAATCAGTGCTGGCTGTTGCCACCAGATGCCATCTTTCCGTGTTTCACTATTACACTATGGTACTAACCACTACACAGGTAGACAAGATCCTACTGTTGGTTTGTGTACACAACATGATGTATGTTGGATGTCAATTTCAAGGAAACTATTTAAACTATTTATAAATATTTATAATGTAAACAAATATCAGGCCTCAAAGTTAGACAATTTTCCAAGGAGCCATTTGTCTCCTGAAGAACCAGAAACACTTAAAATAAGTGAAATACTGGTTGCCAAATGCAAAATTAGGTTGCCATGGCTCCCAAATTAGTCGCTAAATTGAGCCCTGAATATAACATAATCCTTTGTAAAGTTTAGTGTTAAGTGTCGTGGATTAAAGATTACCTTTAAAAATGTAAAAATATTACAAATGTGCAACTTTCCAATGTTTTAACCTTATTAAGAAATGTGGTAGCCATTTAATTATTTGCAGACATTCTTAAAATACCTGGAAGTGTTATGTGTGTGTATAAGTTTATTTATCACATGTTAACAGTTGGCTGGCTAGGTGTTTCTGTTATTCACCTCTGTGAGACAAAGCTTTCATGCTTGGCTTTAAGTTAACCACATTACCTTCAATTTGAAATCACAATTTGCATTAATTGCTCCCTTCACAAATTTTACAATTGCTCTCAGAGATTAGGAGTGAATGTTATTTTTATTTAAGTATGATTTCTAATTTTGTAGAGATTTGGTAATGCTTGGAGGAAATTTTTGCAGAAAGCTTATTGATATTTTAAATCACGATTTGTTGACATATTTCATAATCAAACTTATTTTACCTGAAGGTATGTACATTTGATTTGTCTGCATAAGTATATTGGGCATCAAGCTACATTTTCCTGCACATCCCACTGATTTTCAATATGCCTTTATGGGGTTAATGGTAAAATCGGACCAGATATGACCGATGCTGACCGGGGATAAATACCCCCCCCCCCCCAAAAAAAAAAACCACAAAAAAAAACAGGGATTGACCAGACTGTTGACACTTCACGTACCACACATAACTCTGTTGGAAAGAAATACACAGACTAACATGGCCATGTAGCACTATTGTAAATAAATAATGGTGATACCCTAATTTATTTTTACAAAGCCCCCCTTCTTTAGGACCAGGAATTCAATAGTGATTCTGGGCAGATCATGTATTTTTACACTAGGAACAGAAACCAGGATAGAAACGGGACAGAAAGGTTTGGAAGCAGTGTTGGACGTGTTGAGAGAATTGGCTACTCTAATTTTAGGGTGTCAGTACATATGGAAGAAACATGGAAGAAAAAAGGTCATTTTGTCATTGGCCATTGGATATCTTTTTGGATGATAACTGCTGCGTGCATCATTCAAGTCTGTTGTTGGTTCTAAAAAGAGATTTTTAATACTTAGAAACAGAAAATGAATCATGGATCATCATGGATCCAGATAGGACCAAATCTCTAAGGATTTTGGTAAATACTGACCATTTTTAATAAAACAATAGTTTCTCGGTGGCAATACACATGATATAGGTCACAGCCTTTAACACTTGCATTTTATGTCACCATGATCACACAGAATAAGCCTTTTAAATAGTTGAAAGGGGCGGGTGGTAGCGCAGTGGTAAAACAGTTGGACTTCGGAGCCAAGGTTCCAGGTTCAAATCCCACCCCGGGGGCCCTGCATTAATGTTCGCGAAAGCTACCTTTCTGACGCGATATTGATAGGATGCGATGTCTGTAGAGTGACAATGCAGTTATCATCCTTGGTCTTGTCAGTACCAGCCGATGCTTGCCGGTTTACTGTAACATTCAGCGCTACGGATGTTACGGATTTCCTCCTGCCCTAAACTGACAAGCCGTGATATAAGTGAAATAATCTTGTAAGCGGCTTTAAACCCCATTGTTATTTTTTTTAAATTTCTATATACTAGTATCTATCTGACTGTCTGACTGTGTGTCTGTCTGTCTGTCTATATAAACTCCTTCTCCCTAGAGTGTTCTCTAGAGACATATGAACAGCTCCCTTTCCTGCCCTCTCCAACCAACCAGTGCTCATTCATTTTTCAACACTGGATCTGAGGGCATCTCATCTAATATATATATATATATATATATACTGTCTAGCTTTGAATTTCCCGTAAGTCTATCTACTGTTTATGTTTAACCAACCAGTCGAGCGTTGAGTGTCTTCTCTTGTTATAATATTAGAATGCTAGGCAAGGTTGACCTAGACTGGTAGTATGTGTCCTTTATGTTATTATATTTATTTTTTATTAATTGCTATTTTTTATTATTATTATTCGTAATAAATGACTTTGTTATTATATATATATATAGATTCTATATACCATTCTATCACCGAGCACTATGAACCCTACTACACATGCTTGACGCAGTCTCCATGTTAGGGCCTACGATTTTTCATGCTGGGCATGTCGGGCAAACATAACAAGGCAGGCATAACGCAGGTTTCTCACTTTGTATTCAGGTATTGTTCTAATTCATGTGCGTGAAAAGAATCCTATAGGAATGGCCCGGATTGACATTATCGTCTATTTGCATGCCTGGCATGTTTCAATTTCACAGCTAGACATGTACATTTCAACGAGGCTTACTTTCCCCGATAGGTTAATTCTTAATTCTCAGTATAAAACCTGTCTATATATGGACACACCCGTTCCTGAGCTTGACGGACTTAATAACGGGAGTCTCAAATAGATCTGAGACCTGTTGCACAAATATGTCACGACTAGTTAGCATTTCATGTCATAACTTTTGAATCGTCGAAAAATTCACATCATTATTTGACGTTAAGTTAAAGGGGCAAATGTAATATATGAACAGGGTATATGATTAAAAGGATTTTTTTCTCTCCAGTTTTTCATGTCAAAACAAATTCTAACTGGGAGTGTTTCCCTTTAATGTGGACTGGTTCCATGTCCCATGTGCGCACATTTTATACATGAGACGGATTGCCAGTTCATACATAGCGTGTCATCTCACATGCTTTATTTCTATTTATTACATACATAGAAGTTTGGGAGTGCAATAAACCCGTGCTATAAATATAAATATTTCCACTAGTGCAATAACACAATGTATTTTTATAATTGTATTCATACGCGATATCAAAGTATTTTTGGGACTTCTTTTACAGCTTCTTGGGATTTGTCGAATATTAAGTAAAAATATGTCTTCAATTAAATTTGCAAACACATTTATTAATATGTACACATCTACTTGGAACTATATTTTGTCTGCGTGCTTTAACCCAGTCGCAAGACATTTGTCTATTATAGAGTTTGCGACCGAAAATCGATATTACAATCGTTTCTATAATCTCACATTCGTGTTCACATATTACGGAATTTATTAAACTTGTTGGCAAAAAAACTCGTTTAATAAATTCAGTAATATATGACCACTCATATATAACATCCCTTACCTACATTGTCTTGTCCTTCGACGAACGTCTTAGACGTCATATAGCCCCATGAACGTCAAAGTCATTAGCATTCGTGACAATCTCTGATTGTTCTTCAGCCGTCACGTCACGTCACCTCACGAGTGAAAACATCTTGAAAGTGTCTTTAAACCCCAACTCAACCAACCAACCAACGTCACCTCACTGCCTTGTTACTGCATAGTTACGTGCGCTGATATAGAATATAGTATCATTATAAGGAATGAATGATGAGTCATTAGCATTCATTGTGCCATGAAGCTAATGGTTCAATAAATGCTACCAGGTGCTTGTCACACATATTGCATGAATAACATGTTAATCTATTAATACGGAAATCCAATATTTGTGACAAGCGCCTGTGAGTAGCGTTTATTGAACAATTAGCTTCATGGCACAATGAATGCTAATCACTCGTCATTCATTCCTTGAATATAAGGAACCAATCGAGTATATTTTTTTTACATATTGAATGAATTAGTGCTTTACGTCGCAGCACGAATATTTCAATTTACCTTGTCATCAAATACCGGTATAACAGTGAGATAAAATATAAGCCTATGTTAAAGCAAATCTCTCACGGATATTTTGCCATTTGTAAATTTTGTCTAAATAAAATACATATAGTCTATATTACTTCGTTGACATTTCACGTTCCAACTATGCACATGATGAAAGGGGAATTCTGTGTTTCAATACTGTGTTATTTTCGTTATACCAATTTACCTGCTGCAAGATAACTCTTATAGTATATCTTTCTTATTATAAGAAACGTTCAAGTGGTTCATTTCCGGCGCTTCAGTGAATTACATTTATTGCAGGACGAGACCGATAATTATATGTATTTCAATAACAAGAAACACGATAACAATTTAATGTAAAATGGCCATTTTCCGGTAATGCTTACATATACAAAACAAAAGTTGTATTATTTCTAAGACGTAGACCTATTATGCAAAATATTCGTTATAGATATCGTACATATAGGACAACGACCCATGCGATACATCACTTGCAGTATATTAATAGAATATGAAAGAACCAACTTACAAAACAGTTGCAAATGTTGACAACTGCAGCAGACTATGTTACCCATCACATGTCACTATCAGTAGTAAAATAATCAAATCAATGACTACGTACAGTTATATACAGCAACACATATTTACTAAATTGGCTACTATAAAATCATAATAGTGACATTTGCAGTGTCACAACATATTCTACTTTTAGACAAAATCATTACTCTCTCAATTTCTCCGCACAATCTAGTATTATCTACCCAACACTCTAGCTAATAAATGTTCTATCTGCTCTAGCAATCCGTTATAATGAGGATATTAGTGAAATAATGATATTGGTGAAATCATTAGATATAATTTGTGTCAAGGTTGGCCAAAGAACAGTGCGTTAGGAATACACTGCAACAGGTCTTGGTGCCAAATACTGTTCCCTGGACACGCCACTTCATGTGCATTTCCTGCGCCGTCGCAGTGTATGTACTTCCTCTTGTCCCCCGGATGAGGATAATAGAACAGGTCGTTAAGCGCATCATTCCTGCAAGGGTTGAGCACACCACTTCCGGTGAGGTGCACACTAGGAGGTTGACTTGGGACTTCGGTATACGGCAGTGATGGGCTCTCGTGATTCTGCTGAGACATGAGGAGCGTTGTGGTAGCTGGTTGTTTGGTAGAAATAGGTTTGACTGAAGTCGACGGTGTTCTTATAATAAAGTCTGTGACTGACTGTGTAGTGCGTGGAGACGGCTCAGACATAGAATGTCCTAGAGAAATCGAACTAGCCGTCGGTGTGATGTCTGACCTAGACGGCGTTGACGAATCAGAAACTGGAGATGAAACGGATACAGCTGTGGATATTAAAGGAACATTTACAGGATTCACAGAGTCCTTGGGGATGCATTCTCGGCTCCCTGAGATGTATACATAACCAGGAACACACTGGAATACGTACATAACTCCGTCCTTTCTGCACATTACGAACTTTGTGTCATCTTTAGGATGTGGCTGATATGAAGGAGAGTTTCGGTCACAGATATTTGGAAGTTTATCTGAAATTAAGATACGATTAGATAAGATAAGATAATATAATGCTTTATTACCCAGAACAGGCCTGTGGATATATTCTGAATTAAGTAACACGTTAACTGATGCATATACTTACAATGATAAAGCAGAATGTTGTAGGATTTGTGTCGATTATCATCGTCGGAATAAGACCGAGGTACCCTCAAATGTAACATCATTGGCCCGTCATCAACTGTAACATTATAATGGAAATTAATACATTATAATGATTTTATGATTCCGTTGTATATGAATGTGTGAAGACCAACGGCAGTAATGCTGTGAACAGTGGACAATCTGAAAATAGAACCAACGTTACGACGTCATCACAGATATATGCGGGGGGGTGGGGGGGTGGTGGGGGTGCGTATGTGTGCACGCGCATTACATATACTACCGTCAAAAAATAAGGGAACGCATAATTATATTTGTTTTCGTTCAAATAGAGGCGACTGGTAAGTACCACCGTTACACAACCCAAAGAGACAGGTGCAAGCATATGATACAATATTCTTAATAATGTCCAAATTAGACCGTCTGAATCAAGTGTATTGGTATATAAAATATTGGCGGGCCAGCCATCATTAGCCACTTAAGCTAATAATTATCTAATTCACTATATAATGGGATTATATAATGTCAATGGGATTATCTCTATAGTTAGTACGATGTATCAAATTGTAATTCGCTATGCATTGTTTCAATCTTGCAATGAGAGACATTTAGTATGCAGTAGCTTTGCTTAACAAGTATGTTTGTCACAGTTTGAATGTTTGTTAATATCCATAGTAACGTTGTATAGGTATATAAATTGATGTTTTAACAAGTAACATGGTCATGAAAATGGAAAGATATATTTAGAATCAGTAGTAGTAGTAGTAGTAGTAGTAGTATAGAGTAGTAGTAGTAGTAGTAGTAGTGGTAGTGGTGGTGGTGGTAGTAGTAGTAGTAGTGGTAGTAGTAGTAGTAGTAGTAGTAGTAGTAGTAGTAGTAGTAGTATGTGACAGAAAATGAGATTCAGTTGAAAAGTCATCATGGTGTCTTCCATCGCCGGACTTGGATAGCAACACTGTTGAAACCCCCCTCTTACACGTTGGCGAGATTAGTATTGCCCTTGCACTTTCTCGCATGTATTGTAAATTTCATTACAATTACTTGTCTCATATTTTAGATATACCATTTTATGTCCGCATTTGAAACTATATCAATATCATCGTTCCCGTAAATTCTGACGGTAGTATAGGTCTACGTATACAATGGTATATATTGTCTTCATATTAATTTGTAATCAGCTATTCTGCAAGTACATCGGCTACTATTCTTTTAATTAACGCAAAACACGGGATGCATTTGCTATACCGGTATAATAATTTAGCATTCATGACATGTGTTACTTCTATTCAATGATTTCATACTTCTATTCAATGATTTCATACGTAACACCCTGGAACGGAACACATGAGGTGCGTCGCGGTTAAACCGGAAGTACTTCTGATAGTAGTATGCCTGTCCGTCACGTGTCAGAGGAACGACATCCGGAATGGTGGTCATGTACAGGGCAGTGGCCATTGCTGAGACCAGAGGTTTTCGCAGATCTGGCAATGGCACCGTTGTCCAATCGATTCCAAATTTGGACTCAATAGCTCTGTAGAAGCTTCTGGCCTGGTTGGAGGTGTGAGTAGACTGGAATGCCTCGCGTCCCACCTGTAATAAACATTAACTTGAGGCGTAATCCCCACGGGTACCATGTAGAACAGAACTGAATACTACTAGAACAGGGTATCCTTTCCCGAAGCTCTCTTATCCACTAAGAAACCATAATGCTCTCTTTGTCGATAGCTAATACACTGCAAAGAGAGCGTTATGTTCTCTTAGCAGATAAGAGAGCTTTGTGCAAGGATACCCAGCTATTTTCATGAAGTCACATATGTGACATAAAGAAATACAGTAAATTACAGAACAAATACATACGCATACTATTAATGAAAGGAACATGCGTACCCGTGTTTAATATGTTGCTGTTTTACAATTACGTGTGGTAAATATTTAGTTGACATAAGGACATCGGAGAGTGATGCTATAGTATCCTATGGTTACACGATGACTGTGCTGTGATTTTTTACGTTATGATTTTACGCCGCTTCTCAGATCCCCAATATGAAGCTTTGGCTCCTTCCATATGGTTTATGACGATCTGGTTATGATGGGAGAAAAACCTGCAATACTCCCCTTACAGGTACAATAGCTTAACATGTTTAAATACTATGTTAGCGAACACAGCTAGTATACGTAGCTATAATTAACCAAGCAAATAGAACATAACGATATAATTAATTACCAAACTGAAGCTAGCATTTAGTAAGTGACGTTCCTGCCTATTAGGCCCATGCCTACACGTAACATTTGAAGTTAAAAAAAAAAAGGTTTAGTAAAACATTCGACTATTCGAAGGCATTTGCAGAAGAGTTGTAGATCGCACGTTTTTTCGTAATATCATTGAGGCCTTCTTTTTCAATGTTACCGCTTAGTATCTAGTCAGGCAACACATTGGAAATTTACTAACGGTAGCCTACATTCAAGATCTAGATGTGTGACGATGTGTTTTTGTTTTTTTTATCGACAGGGTGACAATATGACCGGAAATGTCGCTTTGTAGCACACTGTATTATAATAAGATTTCAAACGAATATTCGAATACGAATAGAATACTTACAAACGAATATTCGAATAACATTTCTGCTATTCGTTTAAGCTCTACTAATACCTGCCATATTCCACCATTATTTCCTTTCCTGTGATTCCCGCAGTCGTAGGTTCCATCGCGAGTCGCCCTGTACGCCAGCCGTCGAAGAAACAGCCCGCCATTTTGGAAAATACACGAGGTTGAGATACGATGGAGGACACTCTCCACAACTAGCGAGCTAGACGTCCCCGACGCTAGCGTCGCATCCGGGACCTTCCCACGGGTCACGTGTTCCATCACCGTGATCGACAGCAAAATAAGAATCACTGTTGGTGACGAAATTGACATCTTGTCGGCTCGTATTAATCCGGGAAACTCTCTTTTTATTTTATTCCAACAGTAGACGAACGTGTAAATAAAGAGCATCTTATCACATGTTGTCTCACCGTAGGCCTGCCTCACTACTAAAACATGCATTTATCTATTTATCTAAATATATACATACCTACTCGGTGTGTATTCGCAAATGTACCCCGGTATATACCAATAATATACATGCATGCACATAATTTAATAAATGTCTTCGTTTAGGATTGAATCAAATTTATTTTTTAAACGTTCATTCTATATATATGAACATAAAATGAGATATATCAGGGGTCAATATAACGACTGATTTGGGAGCCATGGCAACATAATTTTGCATTTGGCGACCAATATTTCACTTGTTTTAAGTGTTTCTTGGTCTGCAGGAGCCAAATGGCTCCTTGGAAAATTTTGTAACTTTGAGGCCTGTTATGTAAGTATGAGTTTTCACTGGTAAAGTTTAATCGCGATATAAAGAAATGTATGAATATAAGGTACTTGATGGAAGTTTTGTCTACTTCAATCTAATTAATATCAGATCTCGTTTCGCTCATTAACATTGTAACCTTCTTTTGCTAAGTCCAATTATTATTTGAGCGCCATTATCACATCTGATTTTAATGATATAGTATCCGATTTTAATCGTGTAGTATCTGATTTTGATGTTAATGATATAGTATCTGATTTTAATGATATAGTATCTAATTGTAATGATATAGTATCTGATGTTAATGATATAGTATATGATTTTAATGATATAGTATCTGATTTTAATGATATAGTATCTAATTTTACTGATATAGTATCTGATGTTAATGATATAGTATCTGATTTTTATGATATAGTATCTGATGTTAATTATATCTGATTTTAATTATATATTATCTGTAATTGTATAGTATCTGATTTTAATGATATATTATCTGATTTTAATGATATAGTATCTGATTTTAATGATAGTATCTGATTTTAATTATATAGTATCTGATTTTAATGATATAGTATCTGATTGTAATGATATAGTATCTTATTTTAATGATATAGTATCTGATTTTAATTATATAGTATCTGATTTTAATGATATAGTATCAACATTTGCTGATCTATCTGATGTTCCTTGTTGTAGCGCTGATAGTAAATAGCTCGGTTTCATTTTAGTTCACTGTGAAAATATTATTTATTCAATACTGTACTTCTTTAAATTAATCCCTGGTAAAAATAATACGAAAAACGCATTAAATTAAACATGCAGTTATCCTTATCCGAAACGGACTCTCAAATATCTGGACTTAGCAAAATGGACACGTATTTTTACTTGAAAGTATGTAAATTTGATACGTCTACACAAGTATATTGGGCAACAAGTTACATTTTCCGCATGTCCCACTGGTTTTCAATAGTTTCATATTTAATGTGAAGAAATTTCATCGTTTATTCCATTATTACTTCATGAATTGGCATGCTTACTGTACTTGCGAATTTCCGAACCTATCCTAATCCGATTTTCTGCCGCTAATCACCCTTAAACGTAGAAAGTCGGAATATGTTTAAGACCTTATTCATAGACTCTGTCCCCATGTTAATGCATATAATATAATGTCGTATGTCAATATTTGCGTCCAGGGGAACTGTCTAACAATGTCAGAGCGTACGATTACCTTCACTGCGTGTCTTCATATTTCGCAATCCATGGTCGTTTATTAAACGCGCGATGTCACTAGTGTGGTAGTATGTATATAGTGTGTATATAAGTATATAAGTATATTTAGTAATCAGTTATTGTAACATGTATATATGTGCCCGAACATTTCAGCTGCGTCCTTAGATTATTAAGTAGTAGCCAATCTTTTCAGCTATCATTGTACAGCAGCTGAGAGCAGTATCACCCCTACATAGTTAATGTTACGGTCCAATGCACACAGTTATTAATAGTTCAGATTGATCTATTATCCATCATAGGGGTAGATGGATTCATCTTTGTTTTAATCGTTTCATTGGTCAATCATTGACACATGATAGGTCAGCATGCAACACTAAAACTTTGACATTTTGCACTGATCACTTGCATGACACGGTATTCTTTTTCTCATGGTCAAGACAAGAAACTCGATAAGGTAGAAGGATCCATTCCTTGGTAATACACATCAGCCAGTAATTTCCCCGGTTCCACACACAGGGGAAAACAATATACTGGAATAAAGTACAGGTCTAACCCTCCCCAGTAGCGTTGGTAATATATGCTGACGAGAAGCTGCTACAACCTCTAACAAAATCAGCAATAAAAAAAACCTGTAGACTCCAAAACCGGGTTCACCCAATAAACAGGGTATTTCTGCCGGACTATAGCAGGAGTTACTAGTATTAATTCCATGTGATTATCATGAAAGGTCATTGCTTTTGTAACTATATACTTAATCTATATACGTAAGCAAATTATCAGTCACAATTAGCTGCGGCATCTCTCCCAGCTGTTATTGGATGGGGCATTAGATACCAAACATTCTACGACTATATCCAAGGACATGATAAATGACATATTATATGTGATGTTACTCTCAATAGTATTCGATTGTGTTTCACTCATGTCTGCCGATATAGGAAATTATTTGAATAGAAGTTCTTTACTTCACAGCCGTATTCATAACATTCGTGGTAGACATAGACCATGACCATAACCATACCTCAGCTAGTGATCCAGCATTCCATGGACATTATACGATATTTCCCTTTTCCAGAATATAGTATTCAACCATAGCTATGGCTCTTAGGCAGACATGTTCATAATGGGAAATCACGAGAACAAAAGCAGTTGAACATCCCGAAACTCTATAACCCTATTCTGTATAGACATTGTCTGTCAAGTATGGTAAACTAGGCCCTAAGATTATGAAACTTTTCGTGTATAATTTCATGCTCAATCTTTTTCACAAATCTTTATATAAAATTTGAGCTTGACCATGAAATCGTAGTTAAAGGTTTCGTAATCTCGGGCCCAAATGGCATAATTATTCTATTCTAGAGAACGGTTACATCTATCATCTCTTTCTACAGCTACGAGTCATAAAACAAAGGCAGATGTGTTGGTATGTGATAAAGACCTAGTACTACATCATGACACATTCACACCACAGGACAAAGCACCATCATCGACTATGGTGCTACTACAATTATTAATATGACCAAGCCAGGAATCTGAATTTTATAATTATTATGTCACGAATGTTATGAACCTGTAGGACTGATGAATCGTTTTTAAATTGCGGTTTAGAGCCGTTTTCAAGATTATTTCCCTTACATGCACGATGAGGTGGACTACCGGAATATGTTCAAGAATGGATGGATGCAGCTGAACATGACATGAACAAGATTCTCATCGGGACTGCGCATATATTGCTGTTCTGTCATTAGCACTGGTATTGTCAACCCAATTTGTTGCGAGTCTACATTATGGCTTTTGGTATTGACACCACATTCCATTATCTTGAGACAACCATGGCTCAAGCATTTGGTATAATAGGGCACATTTTGCATTCATGATTTGGTCTAACATCTAAATGTCTAGCATGGAAAGGTAAACATATAAACTGATCTGCATGGGCCATGGAATGTCTTCAATCAGACACATACAGGACTATAGCTGACATAACGACAGAGAATATCCTGAATATTCTTCCCACAATTTAGATACAAGTATTAGTATTGTAGCACCACGTTTGCCAAGTCTAGTGGAGCTTTGGTGAAGTCCAATTTATAACAGGTGAAAAATGGTGACTCAACTAGCTGCTAGGAAAGTCTGTTGAATTGTTATACAAATACACTCACAGTATCATCGAGTAAAACTACAATCCAGTAGTGTGCAGATGCATTTGTGCAGACTCAAGTCACGTATTATTCCATCTGTTACTTGTTCACATACAAAACAAATACTCCAATCAATTGTCAACACAATGTTTACGATTTTCCATTTTCTATTACTTAATGGGAATCTGAATAATCGACACAGAGATACTATTTATCAACCAACGTGTGAAATTATAATTCAGTGGCCAGCAGTGTATTGTATTGGATAACTGCTCTAGATGCCAACAATAAGTCTATTTCATTATTTTTAGCCAAAATATTGCGATTTATTTAAATTTTAATCTAAATGGCGGCCACATTGGAAAACAAAATGGACGACACTTGAACTTATTGTTTATTTGAATTCCTTGACCTTGAAAACATGGGTATAAACGCTAAAATTGAGTACCAATTGTTATTAGTAACTAAGATATAAGACATGGAAATTATAATATCGGCTATTTTTTAAGATGGCCGCCATGGCAGCCAGAGGTCGTATCCAGCTGGAGTCCCGTTTTGAAATGAATCTCTGTGGGGTATAGTAACTGTATGCCAAATTTCATACTTGTATCACAAAGAGCATGAATCGGCTAAAAATAAGCCTGAAGCCTCCGGACGAAGTGAGGGTCTGTTAGACTCATATCTGTAATAATGCCGCTATCTGTAATAAATTACACTTAAGCTGTGTTCATACTGACACCACTTTCAAATCGAATTATTCAATTCGAATTGGGGAATTCGATTTGATTCAAACCGATTTGAGAACATAGATTCACACTGTCTCTCAAGCCGGTCTGAAATTATTTATATTCATCATATCCATGGTTCCATTCAAACATCATAATTTTCCTGATATTTTCCACAGCTACATCCCATTGTATATTTGTAAGTTTGTTTGGTGAATCAAGTTGATCAAGTACCGTATCTAGAGTCTACTGTGCCTGAAAATTGTAAGAAATCATAATAGGTAATATATAAAATCCTCAATACAAAAATAAAATAAAATAATATTGTTTTTATTGAATTTGTTCACCAAGAAATGAATAATTGTTCCTTTTACATTAATGTTGTGCAACATTCATGAATAATTTTCAATTCTAAATGAAAAAAACAACTCACCTCAACGCGATCTGTAACAATTACAGATAGCGGTCAAATGTGGACCTAAATGTAATACAGTTCGCGTTGACAGTTACAGATAGCGGTCGCTCGCATCGCCGCTAAGTGTAATTTATTACAGATTGCGGCGTTATTACTGATAGAGGTCTAACAGAGTCTACAGTAAGATGGTTCATTATCGATCAAGATGGATGTTTTAACTTGTTATTTTTTAACTACGGTGTCGTAATTACATCTTATAAGATCATATTATTTTCCATAAGAGCAGTTTAATTATCGTAAAATGAGAATGTAACATTTAATAATGTAAAAATGCAAATTCCAATGAACTACACTGTACTAGCTATAGTTAGTGTATGTAGAATGCACAGCGGGATGCTAATGAGAACATCTTGGAAAAGTTAATCTCGGACAAATACCGGTTTATTCTCCTCCAGAATGCACGCTACCGAAAGACTCCCAAACGCTGGTGGTAATCCCCGAGATTTCTATAGGGTGCACTAGTCCAGTTAATGTTAATTATTAATCTGCGTAGCCGATGGCTGAGAGATAAATGGCATAATCTATATTTGATACGGAGGTATTAGTCAGGGTTTGGACATTGACCCCCATGGGACACGATGCTGCCGATGAGCCACTTTTCCCAGGCCACAAATGACAATTTATACTCTCTTAATAGTCAGACACATTTTTACTGCTTTTATTTTTCGATATCTGTCAGCCCTTGTCGTAATTGACATTGTCAGCCATAATAGAGCACAACCTTTTGACCACCATCATTGACCGTACGTTACATTCCATATTAGCCGTTGGCTGTAAGACCAGCTAATAGGTAGTATATAATATTACACACACACACACACACACACACACACACACACACACACACACACACACACACACACACACACACACACGGAGAACAACAATGAATCATCCTAGTTGTGGAGACGGAAGTTCAAGGACCCAATGCACTTTTCTCTCTTCTGGTTGGTTAAATATAAATAGTAAATACCAGGGCAATATCCACCGGTCTGCCGAAATCAACTAAGTTAGAAGGCGATCGGAAAAACAACTAACTAAAGAAGAATAAGAAACAATATCCTGCAGTATTTGGGTATTTTTTTGGGTATACATAAGTAGTAGGCCTACATTTGTAATATACTGTCCTCATTAAACTTACAATGTGTGTCCCGTTTAGCTACGGCGCTGCATACACACGCACAGACACACAAACACAATGTATACATACATACATACATACATACATACATACGTACGTACGTACGAACGCACGCACACGCACGCACACACACACATATACACACATACATACATACTCCCCTCCCGCGCAGAAATTGTGACCTCACAGGTTTCTGTATAACACAAACCAAGGTATGCGTTCACATTAGTAGTGGATTTTCTACCATGATGAAAGAAACGACATCTTACCGCTCCGAGTTTGTGATTTATCTGTGATAGGGCAGTATACAGGGCCTAAACGGTTCCATAAAACAGACCCGACACAGGCCTATGCTGGTCCTCTCCAAGGTCCGCGCCGAATAGTTTATATTTAGAGCACTGCTGGGAAAGACCATTTGCATTGGCGATACAGTGTCTTAAAGTTTGGATAGATTTATTTTAATTTATTTTATTATTAACTATTAATATTATTTAGAAAAATAAACAAAATATTTAAAACAAAATATATAAAATACTTGCAGGTATGAACTTGCCTGTTTAAGAAATTATCGAGGATTACATGGATGGATACTAATGAATCATCCAATAACACATTAATATATGGTAAGTGAGGCGATTACGAGCGCGTTTTAATATTATCGTGTATTTTTTTCGTATATACCCATCAGGGTACAGCCCTAACATTTGACCCATATTAAAAGTCTCTTATAGTCAGCAGGGAAAGTTAGAGGAATCTCGAGCTATACTATGACTTGTAGCCTAGTATAAAACTAGCCCTTTACTATATCCATTAACATATTGTTTCTCCGTTGACAGTAGCCCAGTTCAGGCGTCCAATATCTTTAAGTCATCGGTCACACAGGGCCGCGATTACCGAATAGTTTCTTCTGGAATACAGGCAACATCACAATGAAATTAATTCCATGCAGAAATTCAATTAAGAAAATATTATATATATATATATATATACGTATATATATGTACGTCGCGTACATGTAAAACATTTAGTCTCTGTGACATAAAGCACTAATTCATTCATTATACTAAGTATCCTTACCCTCAAGAAGAGCTTGATTCTGGCACAGTGACTGGCAGAACCAATATGGCGTCTCCCAGGTTCCCAGGACACCGGTCAGTCCGCTGGGGTGAGCACAAGCTTCCCCTGGGGTGTGGCTACTGTAACCGTACAGCGGTGCGGAAGAACTTGTCAGAACCGGTCTTGTCAGAAATGCGCTGGCGTCGAAAACATTGGGTACCGGAAGTTGGTGGGTTGACGTTTGAGACGGTGTGACGTCACTTGCTACTTTCTGATGTGGTTCTTCAATTTTAGAGTCGTCTGATTCGCTTTTCAGAATGTCTGCTATAGAAAGAAACGAAATTTTCCCCCTTTGGGGGACAGCGCCTGTAATCAGCTTCAACTTCCTTTCTTCTTCACCTTGGCGTGAACTTCCTGTGCAGGTTTTGCAGTTGACGTTAAGCATTTTGAAATATTATTTATTTTACAGACAATTTAATTAAAGCTCCAGTTTCAGTAACGTCTTAGTACAATGGTGTTTGATATAATCTCTGATGTTAAAACACTATTGCGGTTTTTATATGGAATATCGCCAAGAGGACATTATCGTTTATTATTTCCTGATCGATCGCCATTGTAAGATATTGCGCGCGTAATAATTGCTCCTTCGTAAACCCAAGTGCCCGGATGAAATGTTGCACCTACCCGATTCCCACTGTAGCTACTTACCTAGCCAATGCTAATTAACGTAAATACTCTCAAACCAGTTAATACACTCCGGTAATCCATTAATGCCATTTAAGTTCTTTTAGTTAAAATTACGTGAGTATTTTCTTTTGTGGTGAGACAGCACGTCTTCAAATCACGGTAACCTAGCTGTTTCTGAGAGTTATCGACCATTGTAACACGTGTAGCCCGTGATAATTGTGCTTCAGGTGATTCCTCATACATCATGGTCTCTCGATACGCGCCAAAATACACAATTTGTATTAATACACCCCGAAGCAAGTCTAATTAAGTGTTTCCTTTAATTGATGATGAATTAATTCAAAATATCCGTTTTTTTAGTGTATTATACGAGAGAACTCTAACAGATTATTCACCACAAAACTACATCATTGTAAGCGATTAATATATCGATTAATATATCGATTACAATATACACGTCCTTGTCATATATTAGAGCTGTTCAAAGAGGTATTTTCTCAGTACACTCATATTATGATAGTACACGTATATCACTGTCATTACCCCAATAAAGAGGCCTACAGTAGGCCTACATGTAGTGATAGAAATTAGCATTAAGTCCGACACATTTATAAGAATGTTAACGGTATCCCAATGGTGGGTAGAAAGTTCATTTTTACTGATTTAGCAAATCTATTGGGACATCAATTGGGAATCTCAATACATCTTCACTATTTGACAAAACCTCTTATAGTAGGGGCCTATAGTACTGTTCGAATAAAACTATTACCAATGAGGGCATCGTTTTACCGAAGTTGTCGTGTATGATTACCGTAGTCCGAGAGCTCAAAATCCATTAGTTTTGGAAGATAATGAGATATTGTCCATAAAATTGTATAAAATTAAATATGAAAGAATAAAAGGATTTGTCAAATGTATTGCATGTTGTTTAAGAAATGCGAACAATATGTTGAATGAATGAATGACCTCGATATACAGTAGTGTCATTAGGTATCCATTATGTATCCAATACTCCAATAAATTGTTACTTAGCGTTATTGGCGTCCTACTTGCACTGTTGTACACTGTGTACGTTATTGGATATAGACGTATTCACAACTGGCGTAGGTAACGACCACCTATCAAATTACCCTTGTAAAACGAGAAACATCGAGATTATTTATGTATATCATCATCAGAGAGAGAGAGAGAGAGAGAGAGAGAGAGGGGGGGGGGGGGGCGAGAGAGAGACGTTAAAATATGGTACGTGTTGTTCCCCTGCTTTGCGCTCAGCATTAAAGAGGTAAAGCAAGGACTGGTTGGCTCGGAATCGGCATACTGCATTCTATCTGCGGCAAAGATATTCCAAGTGAGCTAGCACTATAAATCTGGTGGAATTCCAGACTAGTACAAGCAGTACATATGCATGCAAGCCATGATGTGAGTGAAATACTCTTCAAAGTGGCTTTAAACACAAAATTAACGAACCAATCCATGATAATATAGCTTTAGAATAAACAGTCCTCTTACATAGCCTCTCTGTATCTTCCAGGTAATCACATAGTGTGGAGTGATAACGGCGCCAATATGACCAATCTCTTCGCTGGACCACATCGTTATACAAATTATGTTATTATTTCCATAAATACATATGGATTACCGATACATAACGCCAATAAGATTCATATCTAGTAGGCTTATAAGACATCCTTGGAGACACTATCTCCTGGCATAAATTAAAATAATAATTATATGTAATGTCGCCATACTGGTTTTGTATCCGGTTTCAGGCATTTAATTATGTCCAGTACCAGAACGTTAGCCATTCCATGCCTCGATGTCATGCCCATATTATGGAGGCTACTCGGGGGGTAAAACGCCGTGGTATCACTGTCAGAAGGTATTGAGACGCGTGTATATAGTCAAGGCGTCACAAACCTCTAGGTGTGTCACGCACGTTCCACAGAGGCGAAGAATCTCAGCATATGTGATGCAATCGGTAGCAGATAAGTGGATAGGTATTGTAATGAAGCTGCCTCGAATGCACAGGTAAGGTAACGATTATTTCCTTATCGATTATAAACATAAGAAGTATGCATATTCATAATCTACATTGTGATATTTTACAAAATAGAAATAAATTGATGTGTATTTAGTTGGTCATTTCGTATAAAATTAAGCGAATATAAAGCAATTACATATAATATAGAATATAAATTGGATATGGATCAGAATAATTTAACATCATTACTTATTAAGGCGTGGTGACTACGAGCACGATAACGATAACGATATTGTTGGGAAAATATCGATATAAGCGCAAAATGTAGAAACCGGCGAAAAAACATTAGGAACGTTTTTTGACATATGCCATGGTCAAACATATTTTCCCTTGTAATTTGGTTTGTCTACACACGTATATTGGGCAACGAGTTACATTTTCTACACGTCTCACTAGTTTTCAATATTTTCATATTGTATTTATTAATGTTATCTCCACGTATTAATGTTAACCATAAGAACCATGAAGATGCTAAATGTTAGGTTTTTCGGAAGATATAATCCGATATGACCACAACGTATAAGCTTTTCTAAGTTTGTATAATTTGTATTGTTCAATTCTAAGGCAACATCAACTCAAAATTAGACATATACATCATCATTGCCAAAGTTATGGTTAATGTTGTCTAGGATTAGAGTTAAACCGTATTGTACAGGGGCTCACAAAGTCCACAGAGAGCCCAGGATTTAATGTAGTTTTTTTTGTACATGAGGATCCAGGAATCCACAGATCCGTGGTGTGTTTAAAGTAGTTTTGTATAGGAAGGCCCAGTGTTTGAGGTAGTTTTGTACAGGAGGACCAGGAATCTGTGTTGTGTTTGAGGTAGTTTTGTCCATGAGGGCCTAGTGTTTGGGGTAGTTTTGTACATAAGGGCCAAGTGTTTGAGGTAGTTTTGTACATGAGGGCCCAGTGTTTGAGGTAGTTGCTAATTAAAGACTAGATCCTCTTCCATCAACATGCACAAGCGGAATGTAATATTTGAAACCGTGTTTGACGGTGTGGTGTACAACCCGTAAAACTACCCGTAAGTGTAATAAAATCACCAGGAAGTGTAAAAGGTTGCTTACCCGTAAATGTAAAAAGATTACTCGCAAGTGTAAAAGGCATCCATAACCGTATATGTAAAAATTAATCGAACCGAATATGTAAAAAGCTTCGCCTCTCCTGGATTGATGAAATGTTACTTAGTTCTATTGGGAGACACATTCGAGACTTTTTTCAAGCAAAAAGTGTTTTATTAAAACTTGGCCCAAATCAGGTTCAAAATTGCATTTGTAGGCGATTTTAGTGCTGTACATTTATTAAGTGCACTGCAATACTCATAACCGGAAACTCACCGACAATAGTACTGAATAATATTCCACGAATTTCAGCTCCCTGGCCGTCATACATTATGAGATATGACGTTATGAACATGCTCACGCTCCAAGTCTCATCACAAAAAAAGTCCATCAGCCAGACTGCCAAATTGAAATTTAAGTTTATATGGTTAATTGTGGATATATTCAAACACTTTAACATTTATTTGGAATATATGTTATTTCGAATGTGTCTCCCCAATTGAACTAAGTAGCATTTCATCAATCCAGGAGAGGCGAATCCTTTTAAATATGCTGTTTAGATTTCTTTACATATACAGTTAAGAATACCTTTTACACTTACGGGTAATCTTTTTACATTTACGGGTAAGCAACTTTTTACACTTACGGGTAGTTTTACGCTTACGGGTGATTTTACACTTACGGGTTGTACAATTGTAGTGACATTATGTTAATGATGTCATTATATGTGGAACTAGTTGGTGGTCTCAATGCGCGCCACCGGAAATACTTGACCTCTCTCCTGATACAAGGCCAGGTCTGTTATTGATTTATAGACACCTGGTGGTTTTTATGAATATAACTCTCAAGACATTTAGACCTAACCATTCAACAATTTGGCAATAATGACATGAGAAACATGGAACAAAAATGTAGATAAATGATTCTTGTAGAGTCAAGAACAGAATAACGTAATTCATTAGCAAAGTTGAAAGTTGTCTTTCCAGAAATAGATATTATTCGAACTTCCACAAACGGTATTTTACGGGAAATTATAGATTCTGGAATTAATTAATCTGTCAGTATTGGCATGATATAGGCCTACGGTTTTCCGTCTAATCAAAATGAATTACGATTTTACAAGTTAATATGGTATGGCCGGTTCACAGATTTAAGAATTTACGAGAGGAAAGCACGCTATAGAATTATTATTAATTAATCTATATGCTGATTATTGACATAAATACATTGAAATGAATACAACGTATGTGGTAAACACCCATAGCACTAATTATTGGGCGATTATATATTTGTCAAGAATTGGGACCGTACAGTGGATGTTACGTGACATCAGCCGATGATCCAAATAAAAGTCAGAAGCTTGAATTATTTGCAATGGTGGTTCGTTGGTTGGTTGGTTGAATATAACGGCTTGCACTGTTTTGTGTGGGGCCTATACAGTCTGTAACTCGGATCAACCAAGCAACATTCCCAGATATGCGCATATCTCCGGGCCCGAGATGTCGCGAGTCATTCGGCCCTCCTCGGGCTACTTCCGAAGCGTCAGATAGTCCCTCTGACATAATGAGACCCCGTAATTCGGACAGCTCAGCCGTCCGGAAGATCCGGCGAAGGATTGCTATGAATGCTCGGGACTATAGTTATGTAATTGTTAGTGACAAGCAAACAGCGGGACAATTTAAATACACATACAGACATTTGTATTGTATCCTACGTATTCGTGAACTTTTAGCATAGTTTTGATTGAAAAAGAACATCTACAACTATGTTTGAATAATATAGCACCAGAATATGGTAGTCCTTAATTCGATCACCATAGACTCAATTCGAGAACTTATAAATATATGCATAGACCTTAGGATATTAAATTTGCTACATCCTCTCTAAAATGAATAATTTTTTTACTCAAGTCTTTTGCACAATTAATAAAAAATTATCTTATAGCTTTCACTAACTATTTTAAGTAAATATTATTGGTGACGTTGGAAAGACAGAACAGGGGTGCAAGACCGTCGAGTGTATGAAGAAGTGCATTAGCACGTGCAAATCGAGTTTTCTTGTTTGTTATGTTTTCCACGTCACCCCTCTGCTTAAAAAGCTATTTAACAGATTTTATGCAAACATTCTGGATTTAACAAGTTGGTTATACTTAACTTATCATGTAGTACAAACTATCAAATTATTGTATTTTTTGTTTGTTTGTTATTCATTCCATAAAGTATTTATAGACCACATTTGGGCATTATATGTGACGTCGTGAAGATAGTCCACGATGGAAACCTAGCATTCATGTCAGAGAGATTATGTACCAAAGGGAAGTGACTCGATGATGTTGAGAGTGGTAGTACTAGAATATCATGGAATGGGGTGAATGATGGAGGAAACAGATATAATGTCGCTACATAATTTCTTGCAGTGTACGTCACGTTTAACTGGGAACATCGTCACCGGAAATGAACAACTCGAGCCATGACTTCCGGTCCATATGGGAGACAACTCTAGAAGTTGGGTCCCTGGGGCTGATCATTCTCGTCGGTATCCCCGGCAACGTGCTCGTGTTTCTCTCAGTGCTGTGCGTCCGGAAACTCCGCACGGTGACCAATTCCTTCATTGTGAGTCTGTGGTAGGTACATGTGTATGTGCGCGCGTATGTGCAGGAATGTAATTGTGTTGGGAGGTAACCTCTACCCTGAGCCCCCTAACTGGGTCCAGTGGTCAGAGAATGATCGTAGTGCTATGTAAAACGAGTCACCAACACCAAATTTTACCTCAAATTAAATGATAAATTACAATTATACCCGAGTTAGAAGAACATAAACATCTTGATGTGTTATCAATCAAACTACAGCTGGCACTCCCACATTATGCATGTTTCCTTCAAGATTGGTCCATCAATCATCTACCTACGCAGCTTTATATATCGGCTAAATAGAACATTTCTTGAATTACTTCTATAAATCGTAAACGTTGCCCATATTTGATTTAGTAGTAGCCTACTCTATGAATCTGTCGAGTTGATAGGTTAGACACTTTTTTAAGAGCAAAAATTAAATCTTATATGGATAATTATGACGCTCTTGTAGGGGTAGTCACCTCTTATCCACTGCATGGGTCAAGTGGCCACAGGACGATAGTAGTGCTATCTCCTATAGTCTACAGTACAGTACAGTACATAGAGCCACGCATAGCCAGACGGTCATTCTCAGGAACTGGATACACTATCATGAAGTTCGCATCCACTACAAGACAATGGAGACCTTCATTTAGTTTCCCACGTTCAACTTCAAACGCGAGAATTCCTGCGTATTAGGTCACATACGTTTGTTGATCACGTGATATTTGGCGGGACTCTCTTAACTGGGCCAGAGATTACGAAACATTTTGAGTACGATTTAATTATTTTACATTATTGTTTTTTACAGGTATGATTTCATGCTCAAGCTCAATTTTTATGTTGGGATTTGTTAACAAGACTATATAGTTTTTATCGCGGCTTACAAAATCCGCTCGACCCTCTTGTGTTTCAGCGTTGCCGATTTGTTGGTGTGCACCCTGGTGATCCCCTTCCTCATCCCGTCACGTGTGTACAGACGCTGGATCCTCCCTGACGTAATGTGCGTCCTCCAGGCCTTCATTAACTTCCTCACCATCTACGCCTCCCTCTTCTTCCTCGCAGCTGTTGCCGTTAACAGGTGCGTGTGTACATGTGGGTCGCCGCTGACCGGTACGTCGCCGCTGACCGGTACGTCGCCGTCAACGTGTGTTACCGGGTTGCCGTCAATAGATGTGTGTGTATAGAGGTCGCAGTCAAAATATGCGTGTGGATAGAGGTCGCCGTCAACAGGTACGTCACAGGATCGCCGTCAACAGGTGACTGCGTGTATATAGAGGTCGCCGCCGAAACGTTCATGTGTATAGAAGTCGTTAACAGGTACGTACCCCGTCAAAAGGTTCGTGTGTATAACAGTTGCATCCAACAGGTACGATTTCTCTTTTAGTACATTCTCTAGCTGAAGGTTTCGTAATCTCGGGGCCGGGTCGCCGTCAACACGTTCGTGTTTATATAGAGGTCGCCGTCAAAAGGTGTGCGTATAAGAAGTCGCCGTCAATAGCGTATCCGTCAACAGATACGTCACAAGGTCGCGTGTTTGTATATGCGAGTCGCTGTCAACAGGGTATCCATCAACAGGTGCATCGCAGGATTACCATCAACAGGCATGCATATACAGGCATCAACGTCATCAGCAGCTCCACGCAAATCCTATAGGAAAGGTAATAAGAAGACATCAACGATGTGAACATATGTAGTGGTCTGCATCACTTCGCCTGACGACAGTGCGTGTCTCTTAGACAATGACCAACATGAAAACAATAGGACCATGTGGACAGGTAATGGGCACGTCTTGTTTCAGCTTGTTCACTTAAATTGGATCGTGTCTGACAGAGATTAGTCACACCATGCGAAAGATCTCTTGAACAAAGATATTTAGCTTCAACAAAACATTCATATCCGCTGAACTCTTGGCAAGATCTGGAAACAATGACAGACAGACAGATGGTCACGTGGTTTGGAAATGACATGGGTCAAGAAATATTAATATGCTACATGTAAGCAGTAATACTATTGAAAAGAGACTGGCCTTGAAAATCTATTAAATATTATTATAGTTCTATACGAATCCCAATGATACTGTAGGTTCGATCTCTAGTACTCACACTGGTATCCCTCAATGATATTATCTTCTACAAGGTATCGTGTTGCCATTTCCAACAGTAGCATCCCCGATATGTAGACTTCGAGTTACCTGTAAAAATCAATGTTCACCATATATAATTATGAAAAACTTCATGAATAATAGTTGGTAGAATAAAGTACATTACTGTTTTCTTCTGATTGACAGGCTTATAGCTATTCGATGGCCAACGCAGTACTACCACATATTTGAACCCAGGAAGGCATGCTTTATACACGCCTTGTTGTGGATCCTGTCTGGAGCATGTGCACTTCCGCCGATGGTTGGGTGGGGAAGATATAGGTATGACAACATCCGGGACAACTGCCTGTTTGACCGCCAGGCGGCGCCATCGTTCTCCATTTTCTTTGCAGCAACCGGTATAACGATCCCATTCTTCATCACATCGGTGTCTTACGTCATGGAACGTCAAACATCAGTGGGATTTTTTGCTCATTTTTTTTTACCGGTTTCGTGGTGTATTGGTAAGAGCGTCGGCCCGGAGTGCGGAAGGTCGCGGGTTCGATCCCGGGTCGCGTCATACGAAAAGAGTTTAAAAGATGGTAATTGTTCTCTGCTTGGCGCTCAGCATTAAAGAGGTAAAACAAGGACTGGTCGGTATACTGTGTCTGAGTGGGGTAACCATGTTCTATCTGCAGCATTATACTCCAAGTGAGCTAGCACTATAAAGACTGCTGGAAATCCAGACTAGTATGATGTGAGTGAAACAATTTTGAAAGTGCCTTTAAACCCCAAATCAAATAAATCAGTGTCTTTTACGTTATGATAGGCCTACGTTAAACCAATCACATTGGTCCCTAACGCCATGGTACGTTAAATCAACCATATCGGTGTTATGTCGATAGCTGGGTATCATTTCTTTATTGTTTCATCTACTACCTGGGCGTAAACACTCTCGTAGCGATCGCGTGTAAAAACCAAAGTCTTTTGTAGATACACAGTGACCTGGATGTAACATGCGTTCCTTCGTTTCCTTCAGATCTGGGTGACGTTTATGAAAGTCCGGAAGAGTCTACGTAATAGGTATCACCGGAACACCGGTATCAGCCGTGACGAAATGCGACTCACTAAGAACCTGTTTGTGGTCTGGGTCTTCTTCTTCATCTGCTGGTCGCCTATGAACGTCATGCTCATCATAGACCCACTGGTGAGTCCATAGACCAGAGTCAGTCCTTAGACCAGAGTTAGTCAATAGACCCGCTGTTGAGTTAGTCCATATACCCGCTGGTGAGTTAATCCATAGACCAGTCAGTCCATCGACCCGCTGGTGGGTTAGTCCGTAGACCTGGATCAGTCCATAGAACCGCTGGTGAGTTATAATTAGTCCCGAGGATTACGAAACATTTTTAGTACGATTGCATGCTCATGCTCAAATTATATGTGGAGATTGGTGAACAAACCCTTGAGCATAAGTTTGGACTCAAAATGGTTTCGTAGAGTGGAAATCCCCCAAGACTTAATTATATTGCATCATCACACTCATGAACCGATTGGAGCAACGTCAATTCCGGAAAACTCAACGCTATTAATATTCAGTCACTGTATGTTGTACTGTTTACCACTTTAGTGAATATTGTATTCTTCTTCATACAAACGTTGCTCTTGACCTTCCAGGGCAATATAGCCAGACCGTACTACATGGCCGCTATCTGGCTACTCTTGTTCAACAGCTGCGTCAACCCCATCATATACGGCCTAGCCAACAACAACTTCCGGGAGGGTATGTCGCACACATTACTACTACTGCCTACTATATTACTACTACTACTATTACTACTACTACTACTACTACTACTACTGCTACTGCTGCTGCTGCTGCTACTACTGGGCGGGTGGTAGCGCAGTGGTAGAACAGTTGGACTTCGGAGCCAAAGGTTCCAGATTCAAATCACGCCCGGGGCTCGGCATCAATGTTCGCGAAGTTACCTTTCTGACGCGATATTGAAAGGATGCGCTGTCTGTAGAGTGGCAATGCAGTTATCATCCTTGGTCTAGTCAGTACCAGCCGATGCTCGCAGGTTTACTGCAACATTCAGCG
>JAUTBT010001593.1:0-10569 GCA_032361225.1 Lepetodrilus schrolli
AGTGTGTGAGTGTGTGTGTGTGTGTGAGTGTGTGAGTGAGTGTGTGTGTGTGTGTGGTGTGTGGTGTGTGTGTGTGTCACCTTCTGCAAACTCGAGGTGAGTTCATTCATTTGCATAGGATGATATTGTGCTTACAATGAATGCTATCTATATTCAAACTGTAAATGAAACTATGATTATGCATTTATTCATATGTTTACTTTTATGATTACATAATGTACGTGTTATGTACATCTATAACTTTGGACAATGTACTATATACCTAACTTGCAATATATACCATGCAATATTACAATATTATAATATTACACAATAATACCATGATTGCAGATTAAGTGTTTTAGGGCAAGACACTTGCAATGATGTGGTACTGACAGTATTAACCCTATCCATGCTGGAGGCAACCGGATGCCCAAAAGAGCAGTGTATGTGCCTAATCCAGCAGGGAAAGGGTTAAATTTTAGCTAATATTGCTAATATTGTAAATAGCAATGCAGGGTTCATAATAGCATTCGTGCAGTGACATCCAACTAGGTTTTCTATAATGCAATACAGCACTTACAGTTTGGTAATAATAGTCTAGAACATATGTATAATGATTACTTTAAGATTCCCTATTGTTTGCTTATATTCTAGAATACAATATTTAGAGAATACATGCCTATTGTTCCCATTATACTCTGGAATACATTACTTTGAGAATACATGTACCTATTGTTCAGTTCTCTGTCTGTAACTGTATCTGCTATTTCTCACTCTTTGTGTAGTAGGTACAGGTGACTGTCAGACATGCATTCTTTCCTTGTAGTACATCAAGTTGTAGGCCAAGTGGTGTGTTTGTATGCATGTGTGTGTGCATGTGTGTGTGTGTGTGTGTGTGTGTGTGTGTGTGTGTGTGTGTGTACACATACCAGGGATTGCTACATAGTGCTACAACAGTGCATGTATAAGGACACTGCTTGATGCGTCTGACATATCAGCTACCAGCATCCTATCAGCAGAATTCCAATCCAAGTTTAACTGTCAGCAAATCGCAATCAAATATCATCAGTGTAATATCGACTATGCTTCCCATCAAATATGAGCAGAAAGCATAATATACAGAATGATCTCTGATATGAGCTAGTGTATGAAGAAATACAATCCATGCATGTCCATAATTAATTAAAATAAATTATACTTACTTGTATTTGTATGGTGTCTTGTGATCATAATGAAAACTTGTAAAAAATTTCAACTTGCACAAATGATAAAAGTATTCTTTTTTCTTATTATTTTTCTGAAGAAAGAACTCGTATTGTACGGCAATATCCAAGATCTTTTTATCGTAATAAATCATACTCTCATTTTATAGCATGTTCTCCCATAAATTTCGATGGCAGTTTTCATAAAAAATTATTATTATTACCAGAAAGCATGTAGGTTTTGAGAGGCTTTTCTTGGTGGGGTATCACCCAAAGGACTAAATAAATATAAGCCTCAATGTCTATTTATTAGTTTCAAGTGAGACCGTTGATCTATAGTCTATATTTCCCAATCACCTCTATGTTTGCTATCCATTGAGCATGCATATATTACATGTACATGGTGCAGATTGAGGGACATTTCATGGTGGTATAAGCAATTATCTCTCCAATGCTTCCCCGTGCAGGGGTACAGCTATCAGAATGCCATAAACCATCAGATCATTCTCACTTCATAAGTGAACAGTATGTCAATAATTCCTTGTTTAAGAAAAATACCATGATTTGTGGATTAATGCTGTCTTTGAGATGATTGCATTGTATATACACTCTGACAAAACTGGTAATATTACACAGACATGTTAAGTACTTCCCCATACTGTGAAATTTCTCCCAGGCAGGTTTCTTGTGATCTTTTATCTCAGCATTCTCTCATAAACAGCCACAAGCAGAATCATAAATATGCATGTTTGTGTTTGTGTGTAGTGTTCTTGTAATAAAACATGTCTAAATGGTCTGCCTCTTGTAGAGACACCACCAAGCTATACATAGCTCAAACAACAGCCTATGGTGTTCCAGAGCAAGAGCCTTGGATACACCTGAAGACTTGCTGCCTAATAGATTCCACCTGTGTTTGGTATTACACTGAATAGACCTCATGTTCCCTTCCTTCCACTATAGCATGTAATGACATTCTCAACAGGTTTTTATTGAGATAGGAAAGAGGATTTTCTTTCCTATTAAGTTAATTCATGAAGTTTCCTCCTTGAAGCAAAGAAGTTATATTTTCTTAATGATCTGTAGAACCTGGTGGTAAATTATTACTCGTTATCATTTAGAATATATTTTCAAGAAACATAGTTTAATAACATCGAGCATCTTAATTACAGGTAAAACAAAAATACAACAAAACATTCTTAATAATGTATAGCTTTTGGTAAATTAAAACTACATTCAATGTACATGTACCAATAAGAAACAAGTTAAGAAATGTATTCTTAATTTCAAGAGACTTCGCCAAGAGATGTTACCAAATAACAATCTTTCCAAGAAAGTTCCTAAGATATTTATCCCAAGAAATAGTGAACCAAACTTAGTATCTTAATATGTTTGCTATCCATTTGTATTGTTTTTATTTTTCAGAATAATATAGCTCTACAAAGCTAACACTTTTTGTTATCCACAAATTCCAATGTAAAATAAAGATTCTTCTTCTTCTACCAATGGAGAGTGAAAGAAAAGCCAATTTGTAATGCCTTAGTTGGGAGTTTCTAAGGCTGTAATGTCCTGGTGATTTGGAAGGGAAATATCTGTGTCTATCTGGACCTGACTCAATGACATTTGTGTTGTCTGGTTCCCAGACTTATCTACATTCCACTAAAGGCTCTTCATTGATTGACATTTGTAGAAGTATTCTATTACAGTTTGTGTTTATAATATCATCAAATGTTGTCAAGCTTATTGTTCATTCCCTAGATTGAATTGTACAGACTTTACAATATCAAGTAATGACCAATGCAAACAAGACAGTTCAATGTTCGTTTATGTATTCTTTAGATTGGGAATATTGTGGATGAAAACTGATTAATTAATTCCTAGCATCTATACCTAATCAATGTCTATCTGTGTTACCAGTACTTTAACATCTCTCATGTTGGAATAATCAACAGATGTCCATATTATGTTATAATCTAGCAGGTATTAACATATATATATTTACCAGCAAATATATAGTAAATTGAGGTCGATTTACCATTATTCTAATACATACTAGCACATCTATTCAATAGTATCAATAGATTATAACCATACAATCATGTACATCATTATCCTAGTACATATATTCAATGGTATCAATGGATTATAACCATAGTCTCAGAAGATGATAACAATGCACATCATTAAATTTCTACTGATTCAATAAGTTCATGTACATTGGAAAGCTAATTAGCTGATGTAAATATTATAAGTATTGTTCAAGGTACATGATGTGTAATGCAAATATTATAAGTATTGTTCAAGGTACATGATTTGTAATGTAAATATTATAAGTATTGTTCAAGGTACATGATGTGTAATGTAAATATTATAAGTATTGTTCAAGGTACATGATGTGTAATGTAAATATTAAGTATTGTTCAAGGTACATGATGTGTAATGTAAATATTATAAGTATTGTTCAAGGTACATGATGTGTAATGTACATATTAAGTATTGTTCAAGGTACATGATGTGTAATGTAAATATTATAAGTATTGTTCAAGATACATGATTTGTAATGCAAATATTATAAGTATTGTTCAAGTTCCATGATGTCTAATGTAAATATCATAAGTATTGTTCAAGGTACATGATGTCTAATGTAAATATCATAAGTATTGTTCAAGGTAAATGATGTGTAATGTAAATATTATAAGTATTGTTCAATGTGTAATGTAAATATTATAAGTATTGTTCAAGGTACATGATGTGTAATGTAAAGGAAGCATAGGTGTTAGTACATGTATGTCATAGCTCATAAATGTGACAATTTATGAAATGTGAAATGTTTTCACACATGTACTTATCATGACAACCCCTAGTGTGGGGAATACCATGTGTTATGTAGGGTGTGATGCCATAGCAATGACTCATCATTAACAGGAGGTTATTGCCTGACCTGTCTGCAGTATAGCATTGTGCATTTAGTATTGTCTTCTATTTTGTTTTAAATGCCTAACACCTAATACAATGTATGTATATGTAGGTATTAATGTATAAGCCATGAATAGATAAAATAAATTTATTATCCAGCATTATAAATAGTGTGCATATAAATTATCTATTCAAATTTCTTTTTACGGAAATGAATCCTAAGGGACATGCAGAATACATGTAGTACCTCGAAAAAAATGTTAAACGTGACGTGTCAAATTGATCATATAGTGGTGCGATAAACTGACAAAAGTGCTAGTTGGCATCGTGTGTCACGGCATCATGGGTCATGGCATTGTGGGACACGGCATCGTGGGTCATGGCATTGTGGGTCACAGCAACTTCAGTAGTACCAGAACTTGTTCTCACCACTGCAGTGATGATATCACTTTTCTCAGAGTGAGAAATCTCAGTCTTTGAGTGTTAAGTCTATATACTGGTAATAAAATCTGCTGTTATATTAAAATTGCAAAAGTCTCTATTTTTCAGAGTAAACTTGGTATCAAAAGATGTTTGAAGAGATTGAAATGTAATTATAAATTACTTTACAATGGATATAATTCACTACAATAATTAATCAGATGTGAATTTGCATTAATATTTTCTTTAAACCTTTTTCTTCCCAGTTGAGCACAAACCTATTTCAGTTCTGTTTAACTACTTTAAGGTGTATGTACTTATTGACTTGGTTAACACATTATGAGATTCAATCATCAGTATAATCACTTTCGTGTTATTAGACACTTACACGCAAACTGACTGATAATACCCATCAAATGTAGTAATTTAAGGCCTATTACCATTTAGACTTGTATTAGTTGTCAATTGAAAAACATATCCGGATGGTATTAGACAGAGGTAGTGTATTGTATTACTGGTATTTATTGGTTTTCTATGCGTAAATGGCTAATTATTAATCAATATAAATATTTGCGGATTATTTCTACTTTTATTTTATATAATTATTTTATCAATATTCCGATTTGTTTTAGAGGTTGCTCTAAATACTTGCTTTAGATAATAGGTTCCAATAATGATCAATTCAATACTTTTGCATTTCTGTTTATTTCAACTAATCTATAAAATTGTTCTAATGAGTGGAGTTATTGTACAATGTCCGAGTATAATTACTTCCATTGCCATGGTTCAAATGCAATGAGTAGTAGTTGCATGGTCTACTCCTACATTAAACAATTCACTGTGTGGTTACTGAGGAACCGATAAAAAGCAATTACATGTACTTTAATAAGCATCCTTTTCCATGAAAAAACTACACACATTACCTCACACTGTACCAAATTAGAGTGATCTGTGTTAACTAGTTTTTGAGTAACGGTACCAAACATAGGTTTGTAACATTACCTGCCAGACTATAGGCCTACTGAAACATGAATCTATTGATACTCATGTCTTCAAATACAACTGTGTGGTATATTATTCATTGATTAAACAATAAATAAAAATAAATTAATAAGATAGATTCTGTACACAACATTTCATAGGACTCCATTCATCACCATACATGTATTGTAACGAAGTTTCTAGTAGATTTATATGTACAAGTCAGTACAATTAAGTGTCTTTTACAGTGACATACAATACTGTATGTCTTGACAAATGCAACTCTAAAAATGTCCTTTTAATGTAATTTATCTTCATATTTAAGGGTTTAGTGTAAATTACCTTTAACTTTGGAATTTATACAAGATACTTTTACATGCATGTACATGTATGTATTGTACTAATGATAAAATTAATGCCTGATTTAACCTGAGTTATATACCTAATGGAAGGATATGCTATTAATGTATGCATGTACCTAGATAAAATAAAGACATATGCCTGTTGGAAATACATGTCGATAAATAGACTTCTTCAGTTCACAAATACCATGTATTTACTGAAGAAACATATTGCATGTACTTGATAGCTGTATGAAACATTCCAATCTTGTAGGTAATTACCTCAGCATAAACCAAATCATGTGGTACATAAATGCATTTCATCAGAGAAATGTTGTGTAAATATCCATCTAAATAGAACCATGAGCAACTCAGAAAGGTGTTATTAATATAGATGAAGTAAATCAACCCATAAGCTAGCTGAAGTGTGGCAATATACTAGTAAGTGAGTTTGGACAGAAATGATGGATCATTCCCATTTAATTCAAGTGGTATAGCTGCCTATGGGCGTAGTACAGTATTGCTACCTATGTCTTAATTAAAGGATTTAGATGCTTGATGCTAGAGATATAGCTATCGATATTGAAATATATCTCAATTCATTTCAAAGTTTCCTAATCGATTGTCATGGGATTTGGGGATGGAATTTCACCGACAGGTGTGAGTTGTATGATAGATTAAGGTTGAAGTCAGTTCTACAGACACATTCTCTTAGATCCTTCTCCCACTGGACAATGTTTATGGCTGTTCTAATGGATGTATTCCTGGAATATTATACCTAGAATCTCATCTCAAAGACTGTCACACCTCGGTGAGAGAGTTCTAGTGACTTCTTTTAGACTGAAATGCCCAGAAGTGCTTCAACATTATCAACATGAGAATTTCTTGTCTTGCTCATGGAAATTTGAAGAGATGTTTTCCTCATTATTTTCTTTGGCTATGCCTCCTCTAGAATCCAAGAGGAGCTAACACAGAACATTGCTCCTTCATTGCTTGAGACTCCGCTGTCAGTTATTGTTAGAAGAACTTAATATTTTACACCTTTTTGTTTAGGTTTAAGTGCCTCAACACACCTTGGAGTGTATAATGCACTCACAGATTACTGCTTTCTGTGTATGCAAACCCCTCATATTTGCAGAATCGCTACAGAATTCCCTGTGACCTGTTAACATTATTTTTGCTTATCTGCAAATGGGATAAACAATTCAATTGACAAATATCAGGGATAGTTGGTGGGGGGTTTTCTCATTAATTTCTCTTGTTACTTTACAGTTATTTTAGCGTGGTTCCATGTTGACTCAAAGAGGCAAGCTATGTTTTGGAGTACTTCTCAATGGGACGTATGTAAGCCCACAGTTGGACCTGTTTGTGTTGCACCCATGGAAGTATTGCAGTATATCTCCAACAATGAAAATCGTGTGTCTTGAGAAAATACAAATTGGCACCAGTGTATTTATGGAAATGGACAAACAGTTATCTATGAGTGTCTTATCAATGGAAGGGTAGTTCCAGAATTTTGGGTCTGCGTGTTTCCTTGATACATACCAGTGCCTTTGGTGTACAGGTGTGACTGTAGAGCAACAAGAGTTACTGTTCAGGAATGTGGTTTATGACAGAATGCGCAGAAACATATTTGCTTGGGAACTTGGTAAAGAAAGACAATATTATAACGTTTTTGTTTTTGAATGATCATGATGATGCAGTAGACATTCAGTACAAATTAGAATTTTAAGTATTCAAGTTTAAAACAATAATGCAAGTTTCTTCCTGCTGAAGCCAGTGATATGAACTTGTTCTCTGGAAATGTGAAGGTATGATGTAATGTTTCTGGTGTACAATTCGAAGAGATTTCTTCATGAAATTGAGAGACAGACTTGTACAATAATGTACATGTACTTAATGATTGAAAAGAAATATCATAAAAGTCAACAGGTATAATCATGATAATGAAATCAAAGAAGATAATGCACATGCAATCTGATTTTTTTTTCCATGTGAAGAACCGAAATGTGTCAGATTGGATATCTCTTATGAGCATCGACATGCCATAGATAAAAACGATCCAGATATTTGCGTAAGACAGATAGTCGGAAGAATATCGTAGGATACCTTGGCTAGTTAGAGAACAACACTGCCATGGAGTACGAACACATCATAAACAAGAAAATCATCTCCAGATTATATTGTCTGCAGAGGATTTGTGGTGCAATTCACTCCACCTGAGCAGGAAGTGAAAATAGATACGTACAATACGCCTGCATGGAGAGAAAGATGCTAGCTTCTTGAAAACAAAGCAGGAGTAGGTGTGGAGTTGTTTGTGATCACCGATCGCTGGACATGGATATCCATGTTATGTCCGGGAGTGTACATATATTTCACTGCGTGGAACTCAAGAGTTATTCAGACTATCTCCTGGAATTGGAAAAACAAAGACAGAAACTGAGAGGTCTGCGGTCACAGAGAGCCGATATTGAAGACAGATTTAGACTGAGACTCCATCTGAAGAAAGTTAAACCTATAGTAGTAAGTGGAGAGATATCATATCTTTATTCAGGTTACTTTTTTTAACATTTATATTTTATGTAATAATTAATATAATATGTATTTGGGTATTATCCATCCACTCGAAGGGAATGAAAATTGTGGATTGTATATAGTATTGTTGATCAATATGTGGCCTGAAATATATAGTATTGCAATTGTTTTGCCTATAATATACAGTATTGCCAATATGTGACCTGCAATATACAGTATTGCCAATATGTGACCTGCAATATACAGTATTGCCAATATGTGACCTGCAATATACAGTGTTGCCAATATGTGACCTGCAATATACAGTATTGCCAATATGTGACCTGGATTGTTGCCATCATAGAATCCAAGCTTTGCTATTGTAATACACCTATATGATTTGATTTGTTTTTATCTGTTTTCATAATCTGGTAGTTGAATAGAAATAAATCAGCTTCAAAGTAATTTATTTTAAATTCTCAAATAATTCTTTAGGAATAATGCAACTGCCAGAACATATGTAATAACACTGAGCATAACATGGCCAAATGGAAAAGTGATTACAGACTCTTTAGCTAGTTGTACAATAGAATCCTAGGGCTATTTTTAGAACAATTGTTGTGTACAAGAATTGTATCTAGCAGAAGTTAATGTTCAGAAGTTTTATCAATTCTTTCTGTTTTGTTATCTGTTTTGTGATGATAGTGGTACTATTAATAGAATGTTTGTTTCTTCTTGTCATACTAGTATACTGTACCTAGCATGCACTTGTCATTCTGGTGTACTGTCTGACTTTGAAGGTAATTGGTGTGTCAGATTATTATCTGGCAGTAAAGAGCATGTGTGTGCTGGTACTCAAACACCATACAGAAGACATGCGTTCTGTGTTGACATACATGGACATGGTTTAGGTGAAATAGGAATAGGATAATAGCTATAATGTTATCAATACAATGTATGTATGACTTCATTTGTAATACACTGTATGTGTGACTTCATTTGTAATACACTATATGTGTGACTTCATTTGTAATACACTGTATGTGTGACTTCATTTGTAATACTCTGTATGTAGGACTTCATTTGTAATACACTGTATGTGTGACTTCATTTGTAATACACTGTATGTTGGACTTCATCATTTGTAATACACTGTATGTAGGACTTCATTTGTAATACACTGTATGTAGGACTTCATTTGTAATACACTGTATGTAGGACTTCATTTGTCATATGGAATATCTAAGATCTGAATTATTTTCAGAGTTCAATTTTCATGGAATTTGCAGGTGAAATTTCAGCAACACATTTGTGAAATTATTTTTTTGATGAAGATGAAAATCATGGATAAGGACATGATAATTGTTGGTAATATTTATTTATCCTGGGGATTCTTAATTAGTTACCACTGCTTGAACCATGCTGGGTAATAACAATACATATTAGTTTACATTCTTTCAATTTAATATCATTCATATCATGTTTAACATTTATGGATTTCAATGCATGTCTATACTACTCATAATCATGGAACATCGCAAGGTTTTACCTGGATAATTATCTCCAACTAAAGATGAAAAATTACTGAGTATTTGGTTTATTTAAGTCTTTGATTGGACGGAATATGATTCATATTACTTTCATGATCTTGGTAAGAGCTGTGGCGACCCTCACCATGGCAATGTAATTTAAGTCTCCCTGCTGGATTAAACTCAAGTACCGCTCTTTAGGGCATCTCTGGTTGCCTTCAGCATGGCGAGGGCTAAACTAGGCAGTTAGTATCCAGTTCTTGACGACACGGTTAGGGGAAAATAGATATTTAATAGCAGTGTATTTCATTGACATCATTTATGCGTGTATTTTGTTAGAAATACATTAAGACATTAAGAATTCCTCAATGTATCTCAAAAACATACAGATTGAATGAAATAAATGTATTATTGAAATTTGGAGCATGGATAAATCTTATATAGAATTGTGAAGTCTGTAAAGGTATACTGTTATCCTTTTGCAATGAAAATAACATTTGAATTTGATGTTTACCAATACCATAAAACATCCATCAAAAATAAAAGTAGCATATTAAGTAATTTTATAGGCATTACTATGTAAATGAATATCTGTTGACGACATATGCTATATTTACATCTTGGTGGTACAGTTGACGTAATTTGTTCACACGACACCAGCTAAAAATAGTAAAAGTAGTACCACCA
>JAUTBT010001594.1:0-10568 GCA_032361225.1 Lepetodrilus schrolli
GTTGCGGGTTTCCTCCTGCCCTAAACTGACAAGTCGTGATATGTGAAAGAACCTTGAAAGCGACTTAAAACCCCAATTAAAAAAATAAAAATAAAATAAATAAAATCTAGATGTCTGTCGAATTGTGATACACATTTTGTGACCATTAGTCAACCAAATTGGTGAAATGAGGAGGTGCCCTGATCTCCACCTTTACCAATTTTTTTTGCCATCGGATTTTGGGCATTTTGAGTACTGTATTTTTGGCCAAATCTGTTTCTTTCTTCTACATTCCAACAATGATACTGGAGTTATGTAATTATGTTTGTACATTTCAGCATCTGCCGAGACCGATGCCATCAGGAAGCAGTACACAAGAGTGTTGGAGGCGTATGGATGTCTGGGAGTGCTTGTTGTCAATACTGGTGAGTAGCAGATGCTTGGAACGGCCATCTTGAAATCGTGATGTCCTCCTGGCATTTTCATGTTGTTGATGGTAAAAATGTGACATTTTTGTTGTAGAAAGTAACTTCATTAAAAATAACAAATATATATTTTTATTTATTTTACTTTGAATATATCATATGTAAACGTACATATACATATTCAATTATAAATTGAGATATCTAGTCGTTGCGTATTGGTGAAATATTCCTGCTGCGACATAAAGCTCTAATTCATACATTCATTCATTCATTCTAGTGTATCCTGCTTTAACCTTCATTCTACTGAAGGCAACTGCAGATGCCCTATAAAACTAACCACGAAGTGTATTCTAGTGGACCAATTATCTTGAATCAACAATTTTTATCTCGAAAAATCTTCTTGTAATATTTTGGGAACTGTGCCTTTATGAATCCCATCAAATTTAAAGACACACACCCTTCACAAAAATTGATAATTATTCTTAGGTAATCAGAAAGTGATGTACCTTGTGATGGTGACTGGCTGCCTGTCGGTGGGGAAAATCGGCGAGTCGGAGGTGTTCAAGGTGACGACAGTGCAGTTTGTGTCGTTGCGGAACGACCCTGCGGATGAGGAAAGGGTCGTGGAGCTGCGGAAACTGCTGTCATCAGGGACGTTCTACTTCTCGTGGACATCGTCCGGGGCACCCTGGGACCTCAGTCTGTGCGCACAGAAGAAGCAGCAGGACATCGAAACGGACAACCGATTCTTCTGGTGAGCCGATAACGTGGAATCACATTTGTAATCAGAGCTGTGTGTATGATCTCAAGGTTGTTGAGTTAATTTGCTGCTTTGGTAATCAGTACTGATCCTTACCTGATTAACAATACACACTCTATTTTTTTTTAACAATGCACACTTTATTTCTTTAGATGTTATATTATTTTTATGTTTTTTCCTTTTTAGATTAGATTGCTTTTTTTTCTTTATCTCTCTTTTCTTTCTTTTGTTATTTATTTATATATTTATTTATATATATTTTTATTTATTTATTTATTTATTTATTTATTTATTTATTTGTTTGTTTGTTTGTTTGTTTGTTTGTTTGTTTGTTTGTTTGTTTGTTTGTTTGTTTGTTTTTGTTATTTAATTTTTAATATTTTTAATTTATATATTTATTTATTTTTGTGTGTGTTTTTTTGTTTTGCTTATTCATTTTTGGACTTTTTGGTACTATTTAAAAAAAAGTTGCATTCATTCATTCATTCATTCATTCATTCATTTATTTAAAATTTATTTTATTTTATTTGATTTATTTACATGCTTGTTATTTGTTTGATTGATTTATGTATCTTTCATTTGTCTGGCTAAACACTATAGTATGCTGAAGACTGCAATATGTTCATATTTTTTTTACATTTCATTTTACTTTCTAGGAACCGCATGTTACACGTGCACCTACAGCGGTACAACATCGACTGTAGTCAGTGGCTGGTGAAGGTCATGTGTGGCGCCGTGGAGGTCCGCACGATATATGCGGCACACCGCCAGGCCAAGGCATGTCTCATAACGAGGCTCAGCTGCGAGCGCGCTGGGACGCGGTTCAACGTGCGCGGGACCAATGACGACGGACACGTGGCCAACTTCTGTGAAACGGAGCAGGTAAATATTTATGAAAATGTTGATTTCATCGTGAACAAATCCCCATATTTATATTTTGCTTGAGCATGAAATTGTACTGAAAAAGTTTCATATCCTCGGGGTCAGTGCACTTTTTAGTTTTAATTGGGGTTTAGGGCAATGTTCAAGATTATTTCACTCGTATCATGGCTTGATGGCTTACAACAGGAGGAAACCTGCAACACCAGTAACACTGAGTGTTGCAGTAAACATGTGAGCATTTCGGAAGTAAACATAAAAACTCCAGGGCAGACGGATCACTTCGGAAATGAATCTTCCGTGATCATTTATCATGGGTTGCTTTGGGAGGTTGCAACAGGTCATTTGTCTCCAATGTCCGATAATTTATCATAATTTACCAGTAACACACACCCTCCCAGAGTATATTGAATAGTGAGAACTAACAAAATTGATGTTTAAAGTAAGTCTTAAAAGGCATACAATCACGGTTTTGTTGACCTATTCATGATCAAATATATTTTATTTATTTTTTATCTGGCGATATTTATAATTTTCATCGAGCTGCTAACTTCTCCCGTAAAATTGACGGTAGAGTAATGAGTGGAGTTTCAGAATTTGCGGAGAAATTCTGAATGTCGCTATCGCTAATTACTGGTATCATTGAAGGTGACAATGTCCAATGTTGTTAATGTGAGTGAACCATTTTACAGCTGAAATTGAGTGGGGCAGCAATTTCTTGAGGTACAAAAGCCATAATACATACGCTTTAGTGAATATACCCCAGTTTGGTCCAAAGCGACTTAATCTGTGATTGTATGCCTTTCATTAAACATTCAACATTCAACATGAAGGAACACAGAGAGCACGTGCAATAATTGCTTCAATAATTTGTTTCAGGTGATATTCCTTGATGATCAGGTGTGCTCGTTTCTCCAGACTCGTGGGTCCGTGCCACTCTTCTGGGAACAAACCGGGCTACAGGTGGGTGCCCGGAATAATTAATTTTTGAAAATATTCAATTGTTATTATTATTATTATTATCGTTGTTGGTAGTAGTGGTGGTGTTGGTGGTGGTGGTGGAGGTGTTGGTGGTGGTGTTGGTGGTGGTGGGGGGTGGTGGTGGTGGTAGAAAGTTGAACTTCGGAGCCTGGGGACCAGGCATAAAATGTACCCATTTAGATACATGTAGGCAACAATTAAACTATGTATTCATGTATTGATCTGCGTTTTCCATCACTTTTGTTACAACACGTAACAGTGCTACTTATCCAGGTATAGACCAAGCTCAATAGCTCTTAGTCATAAGCTCTTTTAATGATGATGGTTTTCAGTATATAGATCTTGAATTTTATACATCTTCAGAATCTTGACTCAACTGACAGTGTATTCCATAGAAATTGTGTATTATTATTATTATTATTATTATATATTAATTATTATTATTATTATTATTATTATTATTATTGTGTTGTGGTAGGTGGGGGCTCACAAGATCCACATGTCACGTGGGTACGAAACGTCGGCTCCCGCGTACAACCGCCATCTCCAGATGATCAAGAAGCAGTATGGCGACCAGATCCTCATCAATCTGCTGGGCTGCAAGGAAGGGGAGAGAATGCTGAGTCAGGCATACCAGGTAAATATTGCTGAAGAACATTATGCTCCTAAGATATTGATGTAGATCATCATGTTCACCAGATATTGCTGTAGAACATCGCGCTCGTCAAACTGCTCAGTAGTTCACTTAGCATGAATGTATTTTAGGGCACATTGAGATATTTTGGTGGGAATGGATTTGAGCAAATCGTTCAAGTCTGATGAATACTTCTTTATTTTGAAGAAACTG
Source organism: Lepetodrilus schrolli (assembly GCA_032361225.1). Taxonomy (NCBI): domain Eukaryota; kingdom Metazoa; phylum Mollusca; class Gastropoda; order Lepetellida; family Lepetodrilidae; genus Lepetodrilus; species Lepetodrilus schrolli. The sequence continues at coordinate 3,872 of JAUTBT010001594.1, forward strand.
TTGTCCGACAAATCGTGCACCAAAGGATGTATATTTGTATTACTGAAATCACTGCAAAACTGATGCGAACAAAGTTGAAATTTACAGTTAATTTGCAGTTTCTTTTACAGCACTTACTACCTACTGCAACATTGAGCGCTACGGATGTTGCAGGTTTCCTCCTGCCCTAAACTGACAAGCCGTGATATAAGTGAAAAAATTTAAGCGGCTCTACCCTCCCCCCCCAAAAAAAACACCCCAACCAAACAAACCCTACGGTGTGACATACTTGAACCCAAATTGCTGATAGATGTTCATACAATGCGCTGGCTGTAGAGTCTCAGAGTTATCACCCTTGGTTTATAAGTACCAGCAGGTGCTTGCAGGTTTTCCCCTGCCACAAGCTGATTTTCCCCTGCCATATATTGACAAGCCATAATATGAGTGAAATAATCTTGAAAACGACTCTATATTCCAAATCAAACAGTAAAATATATCTCCTCGATATTGACTTAATATGATGTATCGCTGTCGCAGAACCACCACAAGGTCTCGCCACACAGTCAGGACACGCCCTTGTACAACTTTGACTACCACTCAGAGGTGCGTGGAAATCTTAAGAATCTCGATAGACTCCGAAGCAAGATCATGAAAAAAGTCGACGAGTTTGGTTTCTTTTACTCAGAGAAAGGAGAAATAAAAAAGTAAGCATGGCCATATTATTAAATATTTTTATAAATTAAAATAAAATTGTAATACATTTTAAGACATTTTCAATGCATTTTAAAATAATAACAAATAAGTCTCATCTGGCTTGAATTTATATTCCAATGGGTCTGTTTTTTTCTGCTGTATTTGAAAATGGCAATTGTGAGGTCATTGACTTTAGACTTTTTAGAGAGAAAATATTAGCAAAACATTTGATGCAAAAGCATTATGTGAATGTTGTTTGTTGCTAGGCAACAGACAGGGACTGTCCGGTCCAACTGTGTGGACTGTCTGGACAGAACTAACTCAGTCCAGAACATGATAGCCATAGAGGTATGTGTGCCCCGAATCTTTATACGATACATACCGTACACCAACTTCTGTCTATGTGTGTTCGTATGTGCAAACATCTATGCATATCTGTCTGTTTGTCTGCATGTATGATGTTTGTTTGTCTGTCTGCCTGCATGTCTGTGTGTATGTTTCTTTCTTTCTTTTTTTTTAACATTGGGGTTTTAAGTCATTTTCAAGATTCTTTCACTTATGTGTGTGTGTGTGTGAGTGCATGTGTGCTTGTGTGTGTGTGTGTGTGTGTGCATGTGTGTGTCTGTGTAAATTCTCTCTAAAAGTACTCCTGGAATACTTTTCATCAATTCCCACAAACTAATAAATTTTAACACATGTATGTTTATTTATTAAACCTTCCCAAGATACCTGGCTCCTGAACTTAAGATTTCATTTTCGATCACTTATCTATACCAATTTTTCATTAGAATACATTGTTCCTGCCTTTTCAGATATTGCCTAAGCAGATAGAGAGCCTCGGTCTGGCATCAAAGCCTCAGATGTTGTCGCGCTTCCAGGAGGTGTACAAGCAGATCTGGGGACTCAATGGCGACCATGTGAGCAAGATCTACGCGGGGACGGGAGCCCTCGGAGGTGGGCGGTCCAAGGTGAGGGGTCACCGAAATTTGGGTTGTATACTCCCCAGGGAGTTGAGAAGGACATGAGAGCACACTGAAGCATCGATAATAATGTAGTGTTATGAGCAAGATTTCGAGTGTGGATTTGGCGCAATATAAATGTGAACATTATTATTATTATTATTATTATTATTATTATTATTATTATTATTATTATTTACATCTTTACATTATTCCCGATATTGATGTGTATTGACCTGACAATTTGATCGATTACCGATAGACAATAACCCACGAGTTACAAGGGGGTTATCCAAATATGCGATGATTCTAGCGATTTGATTGGTAGAGAGGTGTCCTGGAAAATCTTGTTCACCTCGGTTTGGCTGTAGTTAAAAGTTATGACTTCATGATCACTGTGACGTCGTGGCAGCTGCCCTCGACTCATACGTTAGAAATTCTGCATGGATATTCGCAAGCTCGCTTTCATAAAAGTATGTATATCTATTAGGATTTTGGACAAATTCTCTATGAGAAATTTCAGCTTGTAAAAATCTGTACACCCCAGAAATTACGCTGGTAACTAATATTACAGATTATCTTTCCCGAGTGAAATTAATGTTGTAAGTCACAAGCTTTATTCATTTTTTTTGCAGTACACGGATGCAGCTAGATCAGCTACTAGGACAATCCAGAACAACTTCCTTGATAACAGTAAGCAGGAAGCCATCGACGTACTGTTGCTAGGGAGCTCGCTGTATGGAGAACTGGCCGACAGAGCGCGCTCACTGCTCACCACACGAAGTCTCCATGGTGAGCGTTCCGTTCACTCTCCGTGGTTCTAATGCATGGGTGAAAGATTTCCACTCTATTGTTAAGTGATAACATATAATAATGGATATTTAACCATGAATTCTGTTGAGATGTTATGATTTTTATAATTATCTGAAAACCATTTAGGGTACTTAACACTTTTCCGTGTGTCTTGCAATCTTGACTTGGTTATTGTTTCCATTGTCATCCACCGTTCAGATGTTACTATTTTACAATGAAATTTCTCCTATGATCTTGCACATGCTCACCCATGATCTTGGTGTCAATTACCTGGCAGACTAAAAAATGCGTTTTAAATTTTTTTATAATTAATGTTTTTATAGTTAATTATTTTTATGAAATTATATATGATACATACAATCTTGGCTTCATTTACCATTGCTACCATCTTTGTTTTCAGCTGCACCTGGGATTCTATGGGAGATGGTACAGCGCTACAAGGAGTACACGAAGCCCACGTCACTACGGGTTGGCGTGGGAACATGGAACGTCAATGGCGGCAAGCATTTCCGCAGCGTGGCCTTCAAACACCAGTCTGTCAGCGATTGGCTGCTTGACGCACCGAAGAACGCGAGACCTGGTGAGAATTTTTAAAATTAATAATTCCGGGTATAATTTATGGTATTATTGCAGTCAGAGTTTTTTTTCTTGCAAATTTTGATGTTGTAGGTGAAGATTACCATTGTATTATGAAACAAAATTATAATTATGGCAGATTATAATTATGGGGGGAAAGACCAGGCCCTTCTATCCACTGGCTGTATTTGTTTTGAACTCGAGTGTCGAGTTGAGTGCAGTAAATTCAAATGAGACACCCAAGAACACAACAGTGGAGTGGTGATCCATGAGCGAACATACTCCCCGATATACTGGGCTTGACAAGAGTTGTGACGTCAGACAACAGTGCACTATGCACTCGGGACTTCATACGATCATTCTGATTGGTCAGTAATGCCGTCAACACTCGTGCTACGTTCTCCGTTCTTTTATTTCAAAATATTTTGAGCTAATGCGCAGGTGCAAGTAGTACTCGACTCGACTCTTGAGTTCCCAAAACAAATACAGCCAATGATTCTAGCACTACGAGAGACGTATCTCCATGATAACATATAACTTAGTCATGACTCGTAGTGCTACAATCATTCTGTGGAACAGGTCCATGATGATTTTGGTATTACGGTATTGGTCATTAATATCAGTCGTGGTTCTTCAATTTTACGATAAGACCATAGTTATTGGATTCCCTGGTTTACACTGACCCATATTTTACCATTTTGGAAAATAGAAATTATTTTTCATTATATTCCCCCAACTGTGCACCCGTCCTTAGAAAATTACAATAATAAACGGTGAAAGAACAAGCTGTATTTAGCCATAATTGAACATTATTTTTTTCTCCTACCACAATATGAAGTACATGTACCGTATATCGTGGGGTATAAGCCCATATTTGGGTATAACCCCACGATAAAGCTCATTTAATAAAAAGTTTAATAACACTTACTTCTGTTGACAAGAAGTACTTTGAAATTAGTTGGATTAAAATCTGTATTTTTGTCTGCTGAGCTAACCCTGAGTCTGTGAATCAGGTACTCTGGAAGACGATGTGGATTATGACCAGCCTGTAGATATCTACGCCATCGGATTCGAAGAAATCGTGGATCTAAATGCCAGTAACATAATGAGTGCAAGGTATGAAAACTATTTACTGACAATTGTTATTTTCTATTTTCTTATACATCAAATACTAGTTTGTTCCAAATTTTAATAAACAAAACATGACTTTTATTTTGAATAACAGTATAAATATTATTGAAATATTTGTAAAATGAGATATTCTGGTTATTTTTTTTTTATGTTGAAAACTATTTTTGTTATTCTCAGTAGTCAATAACAAACTTTAATGGCTGTACATTACATTTAAAAGAAAAGTAATTAGAATTAATAGTAATAAAAACAAATTAGGTAAAAAAATAAATAGAAAGAAAATAAATTAATAAAAAGAATTAAATAAACAAAGTGAAATATTTGGAAGTAGCTGTAGCATTGTATATTTCATTGTTTGATGCGATGACAGTATATGTTAGAATACCATGGCAACTAATATTATGTCCATCCCACAGCACAACAAATGCTCGTGAGTGGCAGACTGAGCTGTTGAAAACTATCTCACGTGACCACAAATACGTGCAGCTGACGCACATTCAGCTGGTGGGCGTTGTCCTTTACGTCTTCGTCAGGCCGTACCTCGCGCCCTTCATCAGGTCAGTAGCACCTCGCGCCCTTCATCGTGTCAATAGTACCCCGCGCCATTTATCGGGTCAGTTTCATCTCGTGCCTTCACCAGGTCAGTAGCACCTGATTTAAAGATAACAGATCATTTGAAAGGAAATAAATCACTGTACGTGGTGTAGGATCATCAGTTCTTTAGGTGTATACAATATGAATTTGGTGTTTAAGTGACTTTAATATAAGCAATAATCACAAACTCCAAATTATTATTTTTACCAGGGATGTGGCTGTAGAGAAAGTAAAGACGGGTATGGGCGGAGCAACAGGAAACAAAGGTGGAGTTGCCATCAGAATGTTGATCCATTCTACGTCCGTCTGCTTCGTCTGCGCACATCTTGCTGCGGGACAGTCCCAGATCAATGACAGGAACGCAGATTATCACGAAATCAGTCGTAAAATGGCTTTTCCCATGGTAAGTTCACTAAAAAAATAATTTTTATTTGCATTTATTTAGATTTATCATTATTAATTTTTTTAAATGTGAAAATGGGTATTTCTTTTTGCATTGGTGAAGAGCTCCTCACATTTCTATTTTCTGTTAGGTTTGCACAGGTTTGGGAAATTATTCTAAGGTCAGTCTTTCTATGGAAATGCTGAAAAAACAACCCATTATTGCTTAAACCCGCCACCCATTCTGATATGGCTTATTTATCAAATGTCTGGTAAACATTAAATTTGGCACATTCTTTCAATATACATGCTCATATGATTTCTGAGTTTATAATACAACAGCTAATTGCATCATTTCTATATCAATGCACATTTCTCACATAATCTACTTTATGATACTCACGAAATGCTAATCTCTTGACAGCTAATCATCAACCATTATATACACTGCTTCTTGACAACTATTTAATATTAATGCACATTTCTCACAGTCCTATGCACCGACTAGCAGAAAGAGAACCCGTTATGATGCTCTATCTGTTTATATATGACAATTTCTTCAAATTTCCCATATTTATTTCTCCAGGAAGTGTGTATGGTACGTATAACACAATACAAAAAATGTATTTTGTCCAAAATTTGCATGATATGTGTTATGTGAAAGCATGATTGGATTACGGTTGTTGAATGTAAATTTAAAGTTGCGCCTCAAGAAATGTTTCATGTAGTAGTATATTCATATTCATATTCATATAGTATATTCATATTCATATATTTTGTGTCCATTAAGAAATAAAATCAACTTTAAATTATTATTTTTTATCTGTAGATTGATTGTATGAAACTTGCCATTTCTTGAAAGGATGAAAACAATTTGATATATAGTATATCCTGTTAACTAAAGGTCGCAAAATATCTCAAATTCGTACATACATTTGTTGTTATGTTCCAACTAGTTTTGTATTTTACATAGTATTGCCAATAGTTGTTTACTGTATTGCATGCTCTTCCATGTTTATGTCAGCATATTATTCTGTGTAATCAATAGTAGATTTGTATTGTTGTAATCTGTAGAGATAGGGACTGTAAGTTGACACAAGGTAGCCCAAGATTCATTTAAAATTCAGTGACGTAAACTGGTCAAACATCTAAATGTGCTACACATTGAATGACAGCTGATGATCTCCCATTGTGACGTCACATAAAACGTCACGATGCAGACCTCATTCATAGCAATCATCGCAAGTCTCACTAGCAACCTTGCAATAATGTTCATGGAATAAGGTCTACAGATATTTTCATGGTTTACATTAATTGGAATACTTTTTTAAAAGTCTATTTGTTCCATTTTCAAACCATGCTGTATTGATTTTAATTAAACATAACCTTGATGAGCAAGTATCTATTGCTGTGTTCACACTGGTGCCGGTTTGAAACAGGTTTCCGTGGGATGTTTACGGAAACAGGCTTTGTTAATACAAATTTTCGGTGGGAGGTAGCGCAGTGGTAGAACAGTTGGACTTCGGAGCCAATGGTTCCAGGTTCAAATCCCGCCCCGGGGGCCCGGCATC
>JAUTBT010001595.1:0-10567 GCA_032361225.1 Lepetodrilus schrolli
CTCTCTCTCTCTCTCTCTCTCTCTCTCTCTCTATATATATATATATATATATATATATATATATATATATATATATTTATCTATCTATCTATCGATGCACATCTATTTGTCCTCTCCCTGGATAATAAAGACTAAGTGTACTCAATTGATGATGAGAACCATCCCTATACCAGGGACCTGTTACTGTAATGTCACGTTACCCTTTCACAGTTAGAACAACTCCAATACAATCATACCCGACCATCTATATGTACTAGTATACATATACAACTCTTCAGTAGCGTGTCGCGTTCTAGCGCTAGATATAAGGTCCCATCAATTCCTGACATGTCTGACCCAACTGGAACATCAGTGATTAACTCTGAAACAACACTATTGAATACAGTTCAGTAATCAAAAGATCAATCATTGGATAACTTCAGCAGAGTCGACAAGTACCAGATTGTGTTCCGCGATGCTGGCAAGTGGTATCTGTTAATGAATAGGACGAGCATTCTATTGATCTGAAGACTAATTAATCATGCATCTGGGACTCGCAGTGTATTGTCTTTTCCTTAACCTAATTACCGTGCCCTCTGTCCAAGTGCGTCCACTACAAGAACACTCCACGGACTGTCCGTGGTCTACACTGATTTCCCACAGGTGATATTTGACGACACGACTCTTCCCGCCAGTCACACTACTTCCCATCTCCCTCAGACTTCAGCGCGATATCATCATGGCGACACACAGCATTCTGAAAGGTCTTCAAATCTCGCGGGAACTGGGTGGACATCTCGAATGCCATATTTGGGACTGGAGTAATTTTTATTGTCGCGACATTTCGCGGGTCTTCGGATTTATATAGACTGTAGCAAATTACAGGATTGCACGTTTGGGAAACCTTGTGTCTGAATATTTAGCCATGGATCAGTTTGCACAGTTTACGTAATTTACTCTCTCCGAATCTATTGGAGGAACTAACTATTCTTTCTTTCTTCGTTCACTCATTTACGTATTATCTAACTTATTATTTTATGTTATTCACATCATTGCTTGCATGCATATATACTGCTTGTACTAGTCTGGATTTCCACCAGATCACCAGCTCACATGGAATATCACATACCGCAGATAGAACATGGATACCCCACTCAGACACAGTATAGTAATTCCGTGCCGACCAGTCATTGCTTTACCCATATTCATTATGCTGAGTGTCAAGCAGGGGGGAAACAAGTACTATCTCTTCACGTCTTTTGGTATTACGCGACCAGCGACCTTCCGCACTCCGGGCCGATGCACTATCCATTACGCCACGGAGCCGGCTTATGACCGTAGAATTGGAGCTTATGAAAGCAGCTCGTCAGCAAACGGAAGCTACACGCTGCCAGTTCCAGTGACGTATGGCCGCAATATGTAATGTAAGCAATTGCATAAGATTTTCCTTGACTCTCATCTTGCTATTTTACGCTCTGCTGGCAATGAGATCAATAGGATATGTTAGGATCTATTAGGATCAATTAGTATCATGTACGCCAGTTCATTATTCATCCGATTGTTCCGTGTTGGCATGTATAATTGCATATCTGTCATGGCTTCATCTCTGACATTTAAATATCAACATTAGGACAATTATCTATTCCCGAGTGTCGGATTTTATGTCACGTGCTTCTCAGGATCCAACGATGTCAATAGCAAATCAATACTGCGAAATGAATTATAGTCATGCATTTTTCCACTTCAGACAAATGTAGTTTGATAAATGATAAATTTGATAAATGTTAAACAAACGCAGTGGAATCGATGAACATTTACTGTAAATAGGTTTTACTTTATGTAGGAATGCGATGCATATCATTGATTTATGGTCACATTAAATATTATGAACAGCTCAAGATAATTTAATGCGACTGTGATCGTTCGACATTTTGATAGACAATTCAAGCTTGCAGTGTACATGGTGCTATCTTTCTTGACTTGACTTGAAACACACAATAACTTAGAAACCTATTTAGAAATGTCCATGATAGGAAATAAAATATATAACAATAAAACCCCATATTACGTAAATAATACTTTATTATGATAATTACACGAATATCAGATGCATGTACGTACTGGAATATTGGACAATATCGTGCTGCCACAAGTTAATAATGATATCCAGAAATAAGCGCATGAATATTTTATTCACTTTCCGGATGATCCGTGATACATACAATTATACGTGGTTGGAAGTCGATATTCCATTGCCATTACTGTTTGACACTGTACGTTTTAGAATCCGTATATCCAATTTCGTTACGCGCAATGTTAAGCCTGTTTTATTGACTAGTATATTGTACGATAAGGTTGTATTTACTTATGTTTTTGAAATATATGTTGAAGGCATCAAATAATATCAAATAATACATTGTACAGAGATTTTCGATGTTGGTCAGGTAGTTCATAGACATAGCACTACACGACAGGGAAACAGAGCCAATCCGATGTACAGTATAATGACTACCGTACTCCTCCCACGAGACGCAGACCACTCTATCTGTTTGCACGGTTGGTAAATATGTAGCTGTCGATATGATTGCTTGTCGTATTGCGTGTGTCTAGAGACAACCGAACTAATTGATTGGGAGTACTAACGACATCACTTATTGGAAACATTTACGAAGTCCCCGAATACTCCCCGTATTGGCAGACTTCCGGTTATGCTTTTTGAGCTTCGGTTTGTTCTCTGTTCACGTGCTGTGTCTAAACGGTTACCGGAAGTAGATGTAAAGCATCAATAATGCATTCAAATGTGATCTAAGGAGAATAATAATTTGGACATCGATATAAAACATTTGAACTTATTGACATGCAGGTTATAGAACTCTGAATACAATCTTAAATAAGATGTAGCTATTTTCAGTGGTTAATAACAGACCATAACCGAAGAACTACCAGTATTCACCAACACCCTTAGGCCTTACCGTAGGTATCCATACAGGAAGTACCTGAAGACCAATTTATAATATGTAATATACCACTCCTGTCAACAGTTTAATAATGTGATTCATCGTATTATTCAGTATCAGGCACGTGCGTCTATTGTTCTTATTTAATACAAATGAAAATGTTGTATTTCTAGTATCCACACTTTAGTACATATTATACTTGGTATTAGTTGAGTGAAATTAGTTTTGACAAAAAAGTGTGTTTTTTATAGATAACATGACATGAACTTTGTATTAAATAACATTGTACAATGTATGTAATTATTCCTTGTATATGGCTCTGAATAGCTAGTTATACATCAGAGACGTACAATATTGTTTGACGTTTAACAAAACTGTGTCAATTCCAACTGAGGAAACGTTGACTGAAGAATCGTTATTTCTATTCAACTTAAACTTATTGATTATTGGGTCCTCTCGCGCGACGACACATTCACGGTCACCCGAGAGACAAACAACCCTTAAGGTCAATAATGTAACAAACCATCGAATGAAGCTCGTTGTAATTTGCTCCGTGCATTTCGTGAGTAACTTGGTGATGATCTGTATAAACATCTACCTCTTACATATGTCGGAAAATACTGAATTCCGTTGCTAGATGCCGTTCTGCCCGTACGCATGTAGTGAATTACGCCTTGAAGTGGTATGGAGACATAATAAATGTGTTAAAGCGTGCACAGATACTGACATACTGACCGTAAATGTTGTTATGATGAATATTGGAGTACACCAAGGATGTGTAGCTACATACCACTAGCACATCTTACACATCCTGACATGTACCAGTCACTGTCGCAATGTCATGACAAGTGTGTGATTATGGAGTTTAACGTCGCTGCGGGAATAGTTCACCCATTTGCGAGGAGTGAATAGCAGGCGGAGATAGCGGTACTTGGGATCGAATTATCCATCGGAAGTCAAGCTCGTCCAGTAGACTATGCGCAGTCATCCATCGACTATTCGGGTCCGCAGTCATCCGTCAACTAGTCTGGTCCGCAGCCATCCATCACCTATAGTCGGGTCCAGTAATGCTTTACTTCCGGTACATAACTTACATTAATTTAATGGATTGGTGCATAAGTTTTATCTTGGGGAAAACCTGATAGTATGTACGATTCCTTCCCGTAACGCCTTGTGATGCCACATTAGACAGGTGTCTCTGTTTACCCAGATGGGGACGGGTAGAATTGGATAGTAATGTGAAAGCACTGGAAATGACAGCTGTTGATGTATCATCCACACGGAGTTGCGAAGGCAAGTGAGTGCACACTGATTCATTGAACCGATACAATAATACATGTAGCGCTCGGAGCATATGTTGTATACTCCCCAGGAACTTGCGAAGGGCAAGCGAGTGCACACTGATTCAATGACTCGAGACAATAACAACAGTAGTACTAGGAGCATATGTTGTATACTCCCCATGGATTTGCGAAGCGCAAGCGAGTGCACAATGATCCACTAACCACTGGTACTACTGTTTGTACGACTCAGCATATACCTAGTTTGTGGATCTTATTGTGCAATATTCGTCTAGTACAATTTAGACTAGCCTATGGGTTTGCGATTATTCAAAGTAGTATTTACATGCAATTGATGTAAGTAATCTAAACACGTACAAATAGCAGAAGGTTAATTAGAACTATTTAGTTTTTGAAAGTTAGAATTAAATAATCTCATTTGTATTATTAAGAGAAAAAGATTTTATTAATTTAGCGCTACGGATGTTGCGGGTTTCCTCCTGCCCTAAACTGACAAGCCGTGATATAAGTGAAAGAATTTTGAAAGCGCCCCCCTCTCTTTCTCTCTCTCCATATTGTCAAAGCTATACATACCGATACTGGTCTGCATACAATAATTGGTCTGGTACCATTGGTCTATTGATATTGATATAATATTGCGCTGACTGTAGCAATTATCATATTTGGTCTGGCAGTACCAGCCGGTGCTCGCAGGTTTACTGCAATATTCAGGGCTACGGATGTTGCGGCTTTCCTCCTGCCCTGAACTGACAAGCCGTAATGTAAGCGAAATAATCTTGAAAGCGGCGCTACCACCCCCACCCCTCAACCCCACCCCCATAATGTCAAAGCTATACATACCGGTACTGGTCTGCATAAAAGAATTGGTATGGTACCATTGGTCTATAGGGCGGGCATCAGTTGCTTCCTGTCTGCCAAATAAACATGATTGCTCAGTTTCAACTTAACGACATGCAATGCCTTTTCATAAAGAACATCTACATCCAAATTAGGACTATTAAGTCCATCCCCTGAGTACACTTGATGCGGATGTGTATTTTTGTTGACATATAATAAAACTAAACAGTGTAATTATCTAGTCATTGTGACGTCAGTAGAAAAGCAACCCTATGCAATATCTATTCCTGTACGTGAACTAGTTTTTTTTCTACATACTGTTACAGGCATGAACCAATAACCAATTTCCCACATGCCAATCATCACAGGTTGTCAATCAAACAGACACACCCAGTGCTTACATATCGATACCAGCACATGCACCTACCACACGTAGATAACACTGTAGATATGTATGTTGACTTCAAGGATGCTCATATAGAAAATGCCAATTCATTGTCGAAATGTCATTAATAAAATAGTGACGCATTTGTATTTACTCCCGAGGGGAAGACTTCATATATTGACTTTCATATTTCCCCCGTGCTTGTGTGTACCCGTGATCAATAGACAAACAGACAATAACTTATCAACGTCGAAGGAAATCGAGGTAAGTTTAGGTATCATACGTAGATATATAAATTACATAGAGGATTTTATTTCATCTAAGCATTGTCGCAATGTCATAAGAGCAGAAGTCTGGGCCTTCCTGTACGAGATCGCATAACTCTAAGGTAACTTTATCGCCACTCTTTGCGAAAGACAGAAGGTATTTATGTATTGGAAGTGAGTAAATGAAACTATATTTGTTGATGAACAGTTCAGCTAGTTGCCATGACTCCTGATGAATAGACACATTGAAGACATTCATAGTGTCATTGTTCTTAAGTATGCAGTATACAGCAGAGTGATTGTGTACTGTATACTCCGTCAGGGCCAGTGTTGCTAAACAAAGTAGGGAAAAACCAGCATTAGAGCGAGTTGTTCTATTGTCCACTGAGATAATGAAGATACGTAATGCAATGCAGTGTAAATATACTAGAATGTTCCACAGTGGTTTATATGCATACATTTCCACACTATCGGTACGAAATTATAACAGACATACATACCAAATAAAAGTAAACATATATTCGTTCTCGCTTTCTTTCTCACATAAAGACACATACGCACACACAAGCCACACACACCACACCACACACACAAGCCACACACACCACACCACACACACCACACCACACACAAGACACACACACCACACCACACATACATACACGGTTGGTTTGGCGTTTAAAGTCACTTTCAAGATACGTTTCACATTGCATGTATATGTACTACTTGTACTATAGCGCTATAGTTGTAGTATACAGTATTGATTCCGATACTGATTCCGAGCCGACAAGTCCTGCTTTACCCCTTTAATGCTGAGCGCCAAGCAAGTACCATCTTTTAACGTATTTTGGTATGACGCAACCGTAGATCGAACCCGCGACCTTCCGCACTCCGGGCCGACGCTCTAACCATTACGCCACGGATCCGGCTTCACCATACATGCATGCATACCTATCTATACATGATAAAGAACATGTTGATTATTGAATCTTTTCACTAGTTAATGTGTTTGCTTATACCCGTTATTTTTAATACTAGCTCGTTGTATCCAGATGATTGCCTGAGCTAGTTGTATTGTCATTATGAGAAGGTTGCCCTCGGTCTCGTCCTTTGAACATTCTTGAACTTCTCAGTGCAGAGATGCCAGGAGATTGAGGGAATTCTGATTGAAATTGTTACTACAGAGTAATAAGCAATTGCCTGATCTATGACAAGTATGCAGGAATATGACACTGACTATTAAGAATGCCATGTTTCTTTGGGACAATGCGCTCCAAACGTCATTTCCGGGTACAACCAAACATTCGTACGTTCATGGGTCACTACTATTGGGGAAAACATTTATGGTCCTATAGTCCTTCATTTGGACAACAATCACCTTTAGTTTCCTAGATGTTCATTGAGATAAGAATCACCTTTAACTGGGTTCTAGATATTCATTTGGATAACTATCATCTTTAGGTTATTGGTCATTCCTTGGGGCAGCAATCACTTTTAATTTCCTAGAAATTCCTTAAACCAATACTCACCTGCAGGTACCTATGATCGTTCATTGGGACAACATTCGCTTCTAGGTCCATAATTACTTCGGACAACCAATCGATGTAATGTGAGAACAATAGGTGACACCTAAAGAGGCAACCAGACACTTCTCCTCCTCCATGCCATTACAAATAAACGTTCCTCATATTGACGGAATATGAGCTTCTAGAAGGACATTTAATGAATTGACTCCCAGTTAGACAGCTGAGCTAGATAGGTGATCTCAGCGCCCTCATGTCCACGGTGCCAATCAGTCTAAAACGTCCTCTTTAACGGCGTAATACTAGCAGACACTGAATTAATCCGGACTTAGCTCCACTCCGCGATTTCAGGATTGAATTCGATACCGCCCAAATCAAAGTACAGAAAGTCAACGTGGTGCCAAGGGAGAATACCTTATATGGTAAGTACCAGATTGCTGAGAACTATTTGGATTCGAACTAGTACGGACTGGGAATCCAGGAACTCATGCAAACTGATAGATTCCATAGAACATGCGCAAACACATTATTAGTACATTTTATTGAAATGTTATGTTTTGTCTTGGTACACGTACGCATTATTATTGCTAAAATGAATGAGAGAGAGAGAGAGAGAAGGAAAGAAAGAGAGGGAGAGAGAACGTGTATGTGTGTGTGTCTGTGTGAGCGAGAGAAAGAGAGAGAGAGAGAGAGAGAGAGAGAGAGAGAGAGAGAAAGCGAGAGAGAGATAATCAACTGAATTTTCTTAATTCCGTTACTATTTACGCAAGGAGTACATAGTGCAATCCACACTTCCTTCTGCGTGATTCGGCAAGACGATCATTTCCGTGTCAGCTCGACCCCCATATATCAACAAAAGAAGCGGAAATTGGAGAAAACATAATTTCCTTCGCATCCGTACATTGTCTACTCCAAATCACTCCACCTCTATCTGCTATAGCATCGTCATCCCACCACACATCACCTATGTCTGTTACACTTATCAGTATCTTCATTGTGGATGAAGTCAGCAGGGGTTCCATCAGCTCGTTTGATGAATGACTGCAGGTAGTAAGCTAGGACATCTGTTTGGATAATTCTGGTTAATTACTCATCACTTGGAGAAACCACGCGGGTATGAGTGTATGTGCTACAAGCGTTCAGCATTAGTTTCACAAACAAAAGCTAAAGGTTACTAAACATCAACCCTGCAATTGTATATATTCCCAAGTTCATGTAATGATTGTTCAATTTCCGGAACGGTTATGAATAAATATAATCAAATTTATGAATTTTATGAATTTAATACCATCAACCCCACGAATGTCACTGTGCTAGCCACATGCAGGCTGGTTCTCCACGTGACACTGATCTGGCTACTGAGACGGACGGACAGATTGCAGACGACAGAAAGCCCCTTTCCTCAGCAGTCAGTATTATTCGGTTTGGCAAATATACGCTAACACAATTAAATACATCAGAGGAAGACTTTAAGAAGCGCATTATCAATAGCCTTTAGAAAACATCAGCATCGTTTCCAATTTTTTTTTCATGGCGTCATAAAAGAAGAAATAACGGCCATGATTAAAGCTGTCTTGCAATATGATTAATTCTCGTCGATGGAAATAAATTCAATCACAGAGGATGACATTTATATTGACATCGACTAAGCCTGATTTCACAGCCTGTCACACTGACGTCATCAGTGAAATCCTGTGTGCATGGTTCCTTCTCCATGTTCACTGACAGGAAGACACCCAGACTTCATCTCAGGAACATTGTAGGTACATCTTTTTTCTCCAGACTATTTATTGAATGGTTGTCATTTATTTATTAATGCTGGACTCTCTGATTTACAGCTCACAATCACCTCGGTGAAAGTATGACGCTATTGAACGCCACCAAGCTCAACGGTCAGTTAAAAGCTCCACAAACGATCACGTATCAGAGTTGGCTTGGTCGATATGTGGTTAGTTAACTATTTATCTAGATTCTCTGCAAGTGTGCAGATGCTAGCAGCAGCAAAAAGAACCAATATATTGCCAGTACACACGTTCGTACCGAAATACAAGTATTGTGAAACTCGTCTTGTGTATTTCTTTAAAGTATCACACACATTTGTTTTAATCTGAAAAATCAAATTTCACAATTATTGCATTTCAGTCGTATGTTTTTACTGCCTGTCTAGACGTAGAACTAAAGTTGAAACAACAACTAAACGTAGAACTATAGTGTAAACAGCAGCTAGACGCTAGACGCAGAACTAAATGTATAGTGTAAACAGCAACTAAGCGTAGAACTGTAGTGTAAAGAGTAGCTAGACGCAGAACCACAGGGTAAACAGCAGGTAAACGCAGCACTATGATGAAAACAGCAGCTAGACGCAGAACTATAGTGCAAATAGCAGCTAGAAGCAGAACTATAGTGTAAACAGCAGCTAAACGCAGAACTATAGTGTAAATAGCAGCTTGACGCAGAATTATAGTGTAAACAGCAGTTAAATGCAGAACCAGTCTAAGCTAGCAGCAGAGATGAACATTCTACGAGGTAAATACGTTCACAGATACATTTATATAGTCAGTATACTGTCCGTGAATAATAGTATAGGGCTCCATAACTCAATCTCCTGCATAAAATATATTAAATACAGGTCTACACGATAGAGACAATGCGTACAGTCAACCAGCACTCAATACTGTATGTATGTTTTCAAAACGACAAAATTATCTGGGTATAATTATAGTGGTAAAGGAAGGTCTGTTCTTTCTCACAAGTAGGTCTTTAAATATCCTCCTACACAACACTGTATTGCGTGCACCCGTAACTGAAACTGTTCTGTTTATGTTCATGTATAAATCCTAGTAATATCTATCACATTGGCACCATACCAATAGCTATTTTCATGACATTTTAGTAAATTGCCACTATAATGACAGCCCCGTAACGGCTATCACATTGCTATCTTAGTAGTACCACAATTACGTCATAGTAATTGGTACAAATACGGAATGTTAGTACGATGGCATCCTAATAATAGCTATCATTATATGGATCAGCATTGTATATGTCTCATTAATAGATACAGCAATAAACAGACAAATAAAGCTTCATAGAAGACATACAATACATACTTGTATAGTACACACACACACACACACACACCACACACACACACACACACACACACACACACACCACACACACACACACCACACACACACACCACACACACACACACACCGCGCACACACACCGCACACACACACCACACACCACACACACACACACACACACACCACACACACACAAACACACACACACACACACACACACACACACA